>JAWNOW010000348.1:0-19722 GCA_035045625.1 Drosophila formosana
ATAATAATACAATCAGAGGTTTCCTCCCAATATCCCAACAATCCCTCCCAATCCCTCCTACTCCTACAGTTCACACAGATCAGGCATCACAATGGACCATATGGTCTCCGGGTGCTTTCGACTCCGGTCGAGCCGTCTACACAACCTAACCTTAATAAGATTTCCTCGTGCTGGTCCCTGCTCGGGCGCCAGTTAAATTCCAATAACTTTGATAGAAAGAACTTCTTTATTGAAACTTCAAAATTTAAATGATTTTACAAATCTTAAGAATAACCTAATCTGGCTGTGGGATAGCGGTTGCGGCGCTGGCGTACTTAGCGGTGACGTCGGTGTATTTAGTGTCGGCGTTTAAGTAGGCGGATGCATTGTTGCTGACGGCGACAATTTGGTGAATTCAGCATTTTATGTTGTTTTCTTAGGATCGATCGGCGAATATTTGGATTATTGAACTCGAGTCGTCAATATTGTGCAACAAAACAAAAAACTGATATGATATTTTAACAAGAAATATACCAATGAATATACTGAAATTAATATTTTTTTTTTTATATATTTGAAAATAGCGGGTATAAAAATCCATAATATACCGACATGGTCACATTCAATGGTTGAGGGACAATTGGCACAAGCTTTTGCAAACTGTGCAGAGTCTGTCGATGAAGTATGGACAGGAGCGTGCGGAGAACACTATTGGAACCATATCACAGCAAGAAGCGCGGAATGCTCTAAGAAGTTCAAGGCGGAACGTATGGCAAGCAGTGGCTGAATGCATACATCAAAGACAAAAAAAATTACTGCAAGCTGGCGTCGAAAGGCAACTTCCTCAATGAAGATATTGTGAATGCGCTAACCGCTCATCAAGAAATTTTGGATCAGGCATTGTTTGAATTGAATCGCACTCAACTGAAACCATTTTTATTACGCATCTGGGGATCGCCAAACGGCATGGACAATGAGAGTGCATCCATAGTTATCAAATCGAGTTAGTTTGTAGGTTGAAAAAACCAACTAATCAACACGATACCATTTCATACGACTTTTGATAATCAACATATCTCTTTTTGGTACTTTATTTACGTAGATATCCATGAGTTTCTCAGTTCAAATGCTTTGGATGGCGTGCAAATTCCTCTCTCCATGGTGAGAGTCTGGGTTTCTAGAAATCCATTCGATGTCCCCAAGTGTCGATGATACTCGTAGCCGTAGCCCTACAAAGTCGCCATTTTCAACGCCAAGTCCTTATCAACTGGAAGACAATACCCTTAAGAATCTCGAGATCCTGATAGGTAACATGGAGCAAATTCAAGCTAAGCAAAACCAAGAAGAATTGCGATCACTGGTAACATTTGACGGCAGGTCAGATCATGAAACAGAGTATGAAACAGATCCAGAAGTGATGCTTATTCGGACGAAGAGTCCTATCAGCATGATAAAATGTCCTTCTATGAATACATTAAAAGATAGGTCCGGGGATGTCAAGAACTTTGTCTGGCAACACATTCAAGACATTGTTCCAAACCTTGTGCAGCAAGTAGAGCAAGAGCTAGCAGAAAAAAACAGAAAATATACCTCATGTTGTTAAAGCTGAAGTAGAAGCGAATGGGCGACTAACGCTTCCACATCTTGATGTCCCTAGTTCTGGTATAATGGAAGTTGTTGTTAAATCCATTTTGAAAAATGGTGTAATACATGAAGAACGGTGTCAGAACTACATTTATGCAACTGAGATATCCAACTTTAAGCTGGTGTTTGATCGAGCGATAGAGAGATGGCATGAACAGGAATGGAAACCTCAGACATTTAAAGGCGCTAAGCATTTAGTTTTTAATAGTTTTATGGCACCCAAAACAGTATCAACCTTACAAATTGTTAATGAAAGAAAAGCAACAACAACCGCAAACATCCACACTTCAAATTCAGCACAACATCAATGGAACTAAAATTGATTTAAATCGATCAAATGATGGGGATAATCAACTTGAGAAGCAGGAACAAAATATGCAGAAGTCGACAGTTGTGGAAGCACTCCAGCTACACGATAAAACTGAAGAGTGTCTGTCATCAACTGTTATTCTAAATAAAATGCCCAGTACAAACAGAAATTCCGAATTTAAAAAATGGCCTAAGAGCGAAGACCATGTCGATGTAGAGCGGGTTCAGGTAAAATCTCAACTAACAGATATAAATGAGGCCACCGAAAGCCAAAAAGCAGTTGAGGATTCGACAGCAATGACAATATTTGAGATCGAGCAGAGTAACGTTGGTCAATGCGTGTTGGATGACAACCATAATCGTATGTTAGAGCCAACAATAATAACCGAACAGCAAAACGAAGAAGACCCAACTGTAAAAGTTCAAACTGCTGCAGTACTTGAAGTTAAATATATTAACAAACTCCAGAATGTCTTGGATTTTCCTCGACTTTTTGAAGTAGGATCAAAGTCGAGCCAAGGTAAGCTCACTATTGTCGATTCCAATGAAACTCAGGAGCTAGAGGATGGAGAAGCGGTAGACTCTCAAATAAAATCAAATTTAGCGACAGTCCCATTGCCCACTGTGGATTTACAAAAATTATCGGAGATTTCCGATTCGAGTGACAAACGATTTTCGAAAATACCAATCAAAAGCGCCAAGTTATACTGATAGCAAAAATCGTGTTTACACGACAACAAAGAAATTCGAATTCGGAACATATACAACAGCATACAATAGGTTTACAGCTTGAAGAAAAGCCTTCAAGAGAACAAATATTTGTAGTGTCACTAGATGCGCTCGCGACCACTAATGAATTCGAAGAGGTCTTCGAAGATGCAACAGACTTTAGTACTGAGGAATTACAATTGCAAGATGAATGCCTCACAGACTCAGAACTCTTGAGCTTGGACAGCGATAAGCAACTCTCTAAGTCGCCTGAAAAGGTAACACTGCTCGGGTTTGCTCACGAAAAGTCTCCACACGACGTGAGCTGTGCGAACTCAATAAGTAATGCAGAAATAAGTATTGCATCGAATCATACGGAATCGAAAAAAGTAATTCGTAAGGAATTTATGCCATCTGGGGATCCAGCAAAACAGAACTTAAGTGAATTAGTTGAAGATACTCAGCGACTAATTAAGCAAATGCGAGATGAGATCAGTATCAACGATTTTGAATCAACAGATGATGAAGAATACTCCGAATACTCTGATGAATATGATGATGAGGGTGAGGAAGAGGAATGGTTCGATAGTGAGGATGAAGAAGAGGGTACTTACAATGAGGAGCCCGAGGTAATCATCGAATATGCTTCGAGTGGTTCTGAAATTGAGGATATTCTCGAAGAAAATGAAGATTCTGATGAACATGAAGAGGGAGATAAAAATTGCGATACAGATTCAGCAAAGCTTGTTACAGCCACGAGTACATTATCAGTCACTCCTAAAAAAGATAAAGTTATCGAATCACTCGACGAAACTTTCACGGTTTCTTTTGCTGCTAGCACAGTTAATGACAAATTGGGATCCCAGCAATCCGTTCCAATAAATCTACGGAATCTAGAATCTACGGAAGTTACAACAGTAACTCATATAGTAGATGTTCCGATAATTGATAAAATTGTGGAACCTATCGTAAGAACCATTTTAATAAATGAAGATCACACACCTGTTGTTGCATCTGGTACTCATATCGAACTTTT
Organism: Drosophila formosana; assembly: GCA_035045625.1. Lineage (NCBI taxonomy): Eukaryota > Metazoa > Arthropoda > Insecta > Diptera > Drosophilidae > Drosophila > Drosophila formosana. The sequence goes on from JAWNOW010000348.1 coordinate 3,677, forward strand.
GCAATCATTTTCACTAAACGAACACTCCGAGAATGTTCAACCAGTTGCGGCACTTGGAACTCATGTCTCCACTCAAGGTGTAACATCTGCAACTGATATTAAACTTTTAGAACCCAATTCAATAATGGAACCTGGTGAAGAAAGTCATCGAGTTGATGTCACTATGATTGCTCCAATTATAAAGGAATCCGAGGCATTTACGAAGGATCACGAATTAGAAACATCAATTGGATTACCTCTTATTCGTTTATTAAAAGATCCAAGTGAATTTCTAGATCTTAAAATAGTATCATCAGACCAAAACAACAACATAGATCAAAGTATTGTCAAGACAATGGAACCGAGTAAATCGAAAAAACTAAAAACAACAAAGTCCTCGATAAGCAAAATACCTAAACCAACCAATGAACATAGCTCCAACCTTACAACAAATAAGAAGTCTGCAATGCGCTCTAAATCGTTTTCCGCACCGATAGGTATCTCATCTGTAAAACGTATCCAAGAGGAGTACCTCCAAAAGCAGAAGCAGACTCAATTGACTACTCCCGCAAGCAATAGTCGAGTGCCTATTAGAAGTAGTCCATCCAATAAAAAATCTTTAAGTGAGACTATAGACAAATTTAATAAAAGTATATATATGGATGGCCCCAGCACAAGTGGCACTGCCGCAGCAGTTAATGCAACTCTGATGACAACCTCACATTGTCGAATACCCAAGAAGAAGTACCACGAGACTTGTTTTTCTGACGACGACTATGAAACATCAGCCTCAGAAGATGATACTGAACAGTATCCAGACGAGCCCCTAAAGGCTGAACTTCTTAAACGCAAATTTAGCATGCCCGTTTTTCGTGTCTATCCTAATGTGCAAGAGACGATTATTGAGGACCCAACAGTGAGTATAATAACGAACGGATGATTAAATAAAATTAATGCTTGAATGGTACTTGTTTTTGTTATTTACCTCTTATTCCTCGTGTTTACCTTGGTATAAGGGTGATAAATAAGTTTATGTAATGCCATACAGACTTCTCTGCAATCATAGACCCCTTAATACATATTCTAGGAACTATTATAAAGTCCGCTTTCTTTACTAATTAAAATTTGACATACCCTATTTCTTTCATGTTTGTTTTATGTTTATTTAAACTTAACACACAGCTTCGCACGCGTTGTATTTTGACATACATACTTTTTTGGCGAAGTTGTTTTTTTACTACATGGAATTTTTTTTCTTTATGACATTGATAAATAATGTAATTAATTAAAACTAGTAACATGTACCAAATTAAAACAAGTCAAACGCTTGTTGCTTGATTATGTGATACGTGTCTTCTCGGTCATATTTTACGTTTTACTTTGTACTCAGTTATTTGCAAAATTTGCAAATGAACTCGTGCCGAATATACGTTTTTAAATATTTAAAAAATGTTGGGATCCACCATTCCGTTGAGCCATGCGGCAAAAGTAGCAGTATCCCGTTAAGGCTTTATATTGGCCACAGTGCTTTGAACAACCCACAACCCAGTGCTGCTCTTCAGTGTTTTGCTGCCGTGGTCCTCATGGTAGTGTATATTTTATTTATATGGCTAAGTAGGTATGCAGAATCTACATCACCCTTTATACATAACCCCAAGCACGCTATGACGATTAGATAATGAGACAGGATTAAGTAAAATAAGTCTACAATTATTGGAGGGTAAGTCAATACCTGCAACCCAGTTAAAGCCTTTCAACGAGAATAGGAGAAATTTCTTTTGTACAGACTCGATAAAATTTTTATGATTTAAGTATTGTCCGGACCAAATACAAGAACCGTATTTGTCTTTGTCGCTTTGTCGTATAAGGGTAATAAAATTCATTGCCTTCGTTTGATAAGCCCAAGAACTTGATTCGCTTTGCTGACAGTAATTGAAATATGCTTGCCAAGCTTCCGTCTGTGATTTGGTGGAATTCCTAAATCGGTCAGAGCATCTACTCTATTTAGAGGTAGAATATTAAGAGTATAATTACTGATGTTAGCGAAGCATCTGTAAAACGACTTAACCTTACATTTCGAATAATTTAGAAGTAGAAAATTACATTTAAACCATGAATAAAAACGATCAATATCCGATTGCAATAGAGAGTCAGAAGCTATATTATTATAAGTTAAGCAAATCTTGACGTCATCAACATACATTAAAATATTAGAATGTAAAATAACATTGGAAAATGATCTTTCTTTCTTTAATGAAAAGAATAAAGAGAAGGGGACCGAGATGACTACCCTGAGGAAAACCTGAGGTTACAAAGACAGATTAAAAAGTTGCTGACTTAATTATTACTGTTTTAGTTCTATTATTAAGATAGTCAGATACCTATAACAGAAAATTATATTGAAAACCTATGTTTCATTTTTATACCCGGTACCCAAATAGTAGAAGGATATTATGTATTAGGTCTTAGTGCCAACAAAAAATGCACGTAACAAGCAGAAACTACGACCCCATAAAGTATATATATTCTTGATCAGTAGCAACAGCCAAGCCGATATAGCCATGTCGGTCTGTCCGTCTGTCTGTATGAACACCTAGACCTCAGAGGCTATAAGAGCTAGACCTACGAACTTTTTTTTAAATACAAGCTCTAAATGCACGCAGATAAAGGTTTGTCTTAGAATTTCGCCACGTCCCCTACACCTTTACAAAACAAACTTTCAAAGCGTTGCCGTATAGCTGAAGCTTTTCGTGATCTACAAAGCTGGGTAGCAGGTATTTTACAGTCGGGCACACTCGACTCTTACTTGTTAAAATTATGTATGTTTATACCCGCTACCCATAGGCTAGAAGGGTATTATAACTTAGTGCCAACAGAAAATGTATGTAACATGCAGAAGGAGGCATCTCAGACCCCATAAAGTATATATTTTCTTGATCAGTGTCAACAGCCGAGACGATATAGTCATGTCCGTCTGTCCGTCTGTCAGTCTGTCCGTATGAACACTAAGATCTCAGAGACTATAAGAGATAGAGATAGCAAATTTGGTACATAGGTTCCTGCATTCCTTTATTTCAAAAGTTGGATGCAACGCCAACTTCGCCCGCAATATGCATAAATCTAGAACAAGTCACGTCTTTTTTATGTAAATCGCGTATAACTCCAAAAGTTCTATGTGTAATGATCTGTAATTTGGTAAGCCATCTGTGCTTTTTATTTTTTATATACCCTGTAATTTTGGTAAAATCGAATAAGTAGAAAAAAAGTTATTTCTTAAGTTATTTATCAAAATAGTTGAGCCCAACGCATATGGAGACTATAAGAGATAGATAGCTACATATTTTTTTTAAAACACGTGTTATTGCTGCACGCATTTCAATTTTGCTTTATATTTTTTGCCACGCCCCTTTCCGCGCCCTCCAATCGAAAGTACCAGCCGAAATAATGAAGCGTACATAAAACCTTGTGTTTTTCAATGCATAAAATTGGTTGTGGTCATAGAAAAATATGAATTTTGCCCTATTGAGTTGTTTCTAGAATAACATAGAAGTTATTTAAGAAACAACTCAATAGGGCAAAATTCATATGTGACAGAGTGTCTATGTATCTATATTATAGATTTTCTTCTTATGTACACAAAAAAACAAATGTCGGTATATTTGTTTGCTATATTTTTTGTGCAAATAATAGTAGTAGTAAGTGTTTTGTATTTACTCGAAATTAGTAGCGGGTATTTTACAGTCGAGCACACTTGTCTGTAGCTTTCTTACTTGTCTAATTAATAGGCGATGGTTAACGAATCAAAATCTTTACTAAAGCCAGTATAAATAACATCAGTCTGCAACTTATTCTGAAAACCTTTAATCACTAGACAAGAAAACTCCAATAGATTAGTAGTCGTTGAGCTGTGTTTCACAAAACTCTGTTGGAAACGTGAGACAATAGATCTACTAAAACGACTTAGTTGAAATGTAATAATCATCTCAAAGAGTTTCGATAAACGGACAATTTGAAAATACCCTCTATAATTATTAACGTTATGTTTTGAACCATTTTTATGCAAGGGGATAATGAATTACTTCCATACAGCAGGGCAAGAACTAGACTCAACAGACATAATATATAATTTATGTAAAAGTAAATGCAAAGATTCCGAAAAATGAATGTTATACGGTTGAAAGAGTTTTGAGACCTGCTGAATGAGGTATTAGCTTACTTCTAAATAAAACGAAATTTCACGTTACTTAAGTTTTGCTTAGCAAAAATCAATCAAAACAAGTAAGAAAGCTACAGTCGAGAGTGCTCGACAGTATGATACAAGCAACCCATTTCGAGAGAAAACAAAAAAAATGATATGATATTTCAACAAAAAATATACCAATGAATATACTGAAATTTGTTTTTTTTTATATATATTTGAAAATAGCGGGTATAAAAATCCATGATATACCGACATGGTCACATTGTCAACTAAACAAACAAAACGCGATTTTGCATATAAAATTGATTCTTTAATAACTTCCTTGTTTTTCATTCGATCTCAACCAAATGTACAGGAGTCATTAAGACAATAATTATTATTATGCCTATTAAAATTCAATGCTCTAGGTCCATTATTACTTTTCCAGTTCAAAAATCTAAAACAAACTTGATCTGCGTCAGACCTACACGATTACTGATATCTCAACGTCATTCACACACTTAAACACAGTTGGCTTACCAAATTACATTACACAAAGAACTTTTGGAGTTATACGCGATTTGTTCTTGATTAATGCATATTGTGGGCGAAGGGGGCGTGGCACCCAAATTTTGAAATACATTTGATCTGCGTAAGGAATGCAGGAACCTATGTACCAAATTTGGTGTCTCTATGTCTTATAGTCTCTGAGATCTAGGTGTTCATACAGACAGACAGACGGGCAGACGCATCTGGCTATATCGTCTCGGCTGTTGACACTGATCAAGAATATATATACTTTATGGGGTCGGAGATGCCTCCTTCTTATAATACCCTTCTACTCTATGGGTAGCGGGTATAAAAACAGCAGGAACACGCATATATCTGTGTTGTTGTTGCTCTCGAGATGTGAGGGGCGCTTTTAGCAAGTCAGTCCGACTGGAGGTTTTATAAATATACCGATCAGAGAAAGGCAACAAGCCGCCGCAAAAATATATATACTCGTTACTCACGAGTATTTTTACCATTCGAGTATATTTGTTACGAGTGGCAAAAATGATTGAGTACTTTCGAGCAAGTGTCTGGCATGATTGAATATTTACGGCTGGGTAGAATTTGGCACTCGTGCTTAGCGGGTTCGAGTTTTAAAAAAAAAACGCATCATTTTTATGGTCGCCAAAAGTCCACCCCTTTTGAATACTCGTAATATTATATTTGCTGTAGATATTTGATTCAGAAGTGTAGGTCGTGAGCGGATATTTTGTGTATCCGTAAATATATTGATGGTGATCGCAAGCACTCGCGAGAATTGAATTCGTGGATAGGAAGGCAAAAATTGTATTGTATGTTTTTTGAGTTTTTTGTACTTCTTGTTAATTATATTTTAAAATAAAACACTATTCGCTTTATAATTTAATTTGTTTTTGTAATCTATACTAATACAAAATAATTACGGCTAAATAACAAAATTACTAAAATACTTATACAAATCATTGAACAAAGGGAAATCCAAATTTGAATTAAACTTCAATTTACCTGTTTTATTGACTAATATTTAAATTCAGGCAGTGGTAAAACAAAATCAATATTTTAAAAATACTGAAAATCTACATCTATTCCTTTAAAATCGTATGTTTAAGACCTTGTGACTCACCACGAACAGATGCGTCGCGGCTTGCGACACGACGCAAAATCCTGTACGATCAAGCAAGGACGTGTGGTGAGGTAGGGTAAAAAACCTCGAGCAGTTGGCTAACCATTCGAATCATTGACAACATATTCGGGTGGATTACGAATTTTGTCACAAGTGCAAGAATCACCGAAGTGCAAGCACTCGCAATACCCGACATGATTAAGTGTGTGTGTGAGAGTCTTGAACTTCGCTTGCGGGTAGTGAGTAGTACCTCAACATAAATTTCCATGAGTGTGAGTAGTTTACCGAAATCAGCCACCTTTGACGTTGTCTGATAGCAATTTATCAACACTGAGTCAACCAACCAAACCCCACAATGGTTGGCTGTGTATTGTCAACGCCTTGACGTTGATATTGCAACGTTTAATAAGTTCCTAAGTTTTCCTCCTCATTGTTAGGTCCTAGCTCATAAATATGTGGAACAAGAATTGGTGAGCAGTATTGCTCAAATCGTTGCCACGTTAGTTCACATGAAGTTCCAGGAGGATGTGGCATTATGGGCAGCCAAAGAATGCTCGGATCTGGATCAGGCAACAGGAATGTGAGCTATGCATGAACACTTATTCGATGAACCAAATTGTTTCAATGCTTAAGTGCATTCACAAATGCTGCAAGCAATGCGCGAGGAGTTACTTCACAGTGCAGGTACGAAAAGGCAATCGTCTTTTTTATAATTTGTGATGCTTTTCTTTGCATTCGTCATTCTTTTCATTTAAGATTACCGACCGCAGTATCAACGATTGTAGCTGCCCGTTTTGTAAGCTGCCCGAGCTCAGTAACGAGGTCGAGCATGAGGATGAACACTTGGAGTACTTTTCGAACTTAGATATATTTCTTAAAAGTATTTTAGACATCGATGTCCATGAGCTATTTCAGCGCAAGCTACGTGATCGAACTCTGCAACGAGATCCGAATTTTAAGTGGTGCATTCAATGTGCCTCCGGTTTCTTTGCCCGTCCAAAGCAAAAGCGTTTGATATGTCCAGATTGCGGATCAGTGACCTGTGCTCTGTGTCGTAAGCCGTGGGAGAAACAACACGAAGGCACTAGCTGTGAGGCGTATTTGGAGTGAAAGATTGAAAATGATTCGGAACTACAAGCACAAGGTGTTCAGGAACATCTGGCTCAAAATGGCATTGATTGTCCTAAATGTAAATTCCACTATTCCTTAGCAAGGTATATATTTTTTTTTTGTTAATGATTATTACCCAAACAGCATATAAAAAAAGTAAAAATGCTTTATTTATAATCATTGAAAGTTTACACTTATGCATAACTTCACAACAGTACATACATACATATAATCCTAGCGTATGTAACATATTATATAGTATAATATATGTACATATGTATAACAAAAAGGGTTTTTGCAGATATCTGTAATTTCCGGAAATTCCATAAAAAAGTCAGTGCAAAGCATGCAAAAGGCACTCATAAAATAGAACCGCGAACAGCTGCGTCGCGAAGCAAAATCATTTACGATCAAGAAAGGAGGTGGGGTAAAAACACTCGAATACTTGCCCAACCATTCGAATCATTGTCGACATATTCGGGTGTTTTTCGAATTTTGTCACAAGTGCAAGAATGATCGGTTGCCGAAATGCAAGACACTCGTCAAGCACAAGTGTTTGAATGACGAGTAGCAAATTGATTCGGTTCCGAAAAGGCACACACAAGTTGGGACCGAGTGGCCGAAGCGCAAGCACTCGTAATACTCGTAATGATAATGTGGGTGTGTATCCTGAATTTTGCTTAAGGGTGCGAGTAGCACCGCTACACAAAATTTCATGAGTATGAGTAGTTGACCAAAAACAGCCACCTTTGACATTCTCTGATAGTCATCGACTACCAAAAACTTAATAGCGTAACAATTTCGGATCGTTACCCGATCCAATAGGTGAAATTATTGCACAATTAGGCAAGAAAAAATGTTGTCAGTTCTAGATTTGAAAAGTGGTTTTCACCAAAATTCCGTTTTCCGAAAGAAATATAGAAAACACTGTATTTGTTGTCAATGGAGGTAAATTTGAATTCACAAGCAACATTCCAACGTACCTTAGACGATACTCTAAGAGACCACACTCGTAGGATATGTTACGTCTACATTGATGACACGATTGTCATCAATCATTGATCATGCCATCAATTTGTAGAAAGTCACGACTCTAAAATATACGAATATGAAAGTGCAACTTGACAAGTGCGAGTTCTTTAGAAACGAGGTTAATTTCTTGGGTTTCACTATATCAGCAGAAGGTGTCAAAACTAATACAGACAAAGTAAATGCAATCCACGATTTTCCCAAGCCACAAACATTAAAAGATCTCTGTTTATTCCTAGGATTATCTGGTTATTACAGACGATTCATAAGGGATTTTGCAAAGCTAGCAAAACTATTGAAAAAACCAAACTTCTAAGAGGTGAGCACGGTAGACTCTTAAAAAATATTTCAAATAAAGTAAAAGTGACGCCTCTTATTTTGCGATAGGTGGGGATTAGAGCAAGATAGGTGGGGTATTAGAGCCAATTCCGAAGAAAACTATGAGGCTAATGAAAAAGAGATGCTAGCCATAGTATGGGTTTTACAAAATCTTCGTATATACTTGTATGGCTCATCGAAAGTTATTTTTACCTATCATCAACCCCTTACGTTCGCCCTCAGCAATAACAATCATAATGGGAAACTTAAAAGATGAAAAAGCTATCTGGAGAAGTCTAACCAAAGCTAAGGTACAAACCCAAAACACCAAATGTGGTAGCCAGTGCACTATCGTTAAAACTTCCAATTTATTTTACTGAAAGTTCCGCGGTACAGTCCACAGCGATGAACGTTCTTCACACAAGTTTATCCAAAGAGTTAAAGCTCCAATTACGTATTCGAACATCAACTGCTCTGACTAACTTCCGACGCAGATTCACATTAATTTGATTTACCATTCCCAAATTCCCATAGGGATATAGTACCTAAGCCACACTACACACTACTAAATGGACTGCTTACCTAAGAAAGAAAATTGGGTCGAATTCAAGAAATAAACCCGAACAAGCAACAGGTTTTAAATAAGTACTTCTTTCCTGGATTAGCAAGGAAAATAACGTCGATAGCTAAACATGTAAACTCACTAACTAACTAACTCACTAAACATGTAAATATGCACAGATAAAAATGTTAAAATCAAAAGCAGCTGAATATTTAAAAAAATCCGTCTCGCGAGATCATTATAGTGTTTGGCATGCCACGCTCCATTATCTTGGATATTATACGACACCACCTTACCATTTCACTAGTAATGGACATGTAGCAAGTTTTCACTCCACTCTTACTGAGACAATGAGATGTTTTAAAAAGGAGAATAATTCAGTTGAGTTCGAGAGTTTAATTTTCAAAGCCGTGAAGGAATTCAATAAATCAATTCATTCCACCACAAAGAAAACACCAATTGAAGTGTTCTTTCAAACAAAAGTAGCAACAAGTCCCAAAAGCCAGAAGAATCCAGAAATCAGATAAGCAAAGAAATTTAAAAAAAACAGGAAGAAGATCTTATATACCACAATTCAAAAAAGAAACCAATAAAAATCTACACCTACAAGTCATATTCGTCAAAATAGTTAAAAGGCTATCAACAATGTTTAGACAAGAAATAGTTTCCGAAGACAATAACACAACAATAAATAAACAATCAGGCAAATAGTACACAAAAATAATATCAACACATAATATCCCTTTACAGATTTTTCTTGCCATTATGTCATAGTCTGTCCACAATATTAGACTATTAAATTCCCAATTAATTTCTATTAAAACTGGTGTAGCAGCTATACAGAACAGCGTATTCAAGGTAATTCACGTCTGCAATATATAATAGTATGAGGAAGCATCTTGGAAACTAGAAGAAGCATTGGGAAATGTGAGTCATAATCAGCATCTTTATGCATTTTTGGAATACGAAATCAAAAAGACTCAAACCAAAAGAAAGAGCAACAAGATCCTAGGGAGCTTGAAAATGGTTGGCAGGCACGCCCGACAGATACGATCACAAATTTGTAACATTTAAAATTAAAGAATTAAATACTAGAATAAATGAGCTTACCCTATCGCTATAACTAGAACGCTATAATTAGAACTCCTAAAGAAGATAAGAAATTTAAGGAACAAATAATTGCTGCACTAAAAAATAAAATCCAAATTTTCGAACACGAGTTATCCAATCTCATACATGCAATAGTATGAGCAAAGTCAAATACTATAAATTCTAAAATCTTCTCAGAAATTTGAATAAGCAAAATAGAGCAAATACTTAAAATTGAAAAAATAATGTTCATTAATGTTGAAGAACTACTAGAATTCGCTAAAACAAAAATAGCCTCAAATGGCAACGAAATGCTGTACATGATAAGTATACCGCTTTTAGGTGCCCAACTTTCTACTTCACTAAAAATCAAATCAATAAAAAAACAACGTTATTAATGCAATAAAATACGAAAATATCATAAAATGTAGCAGCCTAATATATGCCTAAAACAATAGTTCGGAAACTCATAACGATAAATCTATTTGTAATCGAGATAGTAAAAGCGAAACTTGTATAACACAACTGCTAAAACATTCAAATCCCTACTGCAATATAATAAACAGCCAACAAAATCCGGACCACGAGGAAATAGGTTTTTTTTTTAAATACTTGAGAGTCTTGAACTTCGCTTGCGGGTAGTGAGTAGTACCTCAACATAAATTTCCATGAGTGTGAGTAGTTTACCGAAATCAGCCACCTTTGACGTTCTCTGATAGCAATTTATCAACACTGAGTCAACCAACCAAACCCCACAATGGTTGGCTGTGTATTGTCAACGCCTTGACGTTGATATTGCAACGTTTAATAAGTTCCTAAGTTTTCCTCCTCATTGTAAGGTCCTAGCTCATAAATATGTGGAACAAGAATTGGTGAGCAGTATTGCTCAAATCGTTGCCACGTTAGTTCACATGAAGTTTCAGGAGGATGTGGCATCATGGGCAGCCAAAGAATGCTCGGATCTGGATCAGGCAACAGGAATGTGAGCTATGCATGAACACTTATTCGATGAACCAAATTGTTTCAATGCTTAAGTGCATTCACAAATGCTGCAAGCAATGCGCGAGGAGTTACTTCACAGTGCAGGTACGAAAAGGCAATCGTCTTTTTTATAATTTGTGATGCTTTTCTTTGCATTCGTCATTCTTTTCATTTAAGATTACCGACCGCAGTATCAACGATTGTAGCTGCCCGTTTTGTAAGCTGCCCGAGCTCAGTAACGAGGTCGAGCATGAGGATGAACACTTGGAGTACTTTTCGAACTTAGATATATTTCTTAAAAGTATTTTAGACATCGATGTCCATGAGCTATTTCAGCGCAAGCTACGTGATCGAACTCTGCAACGAGATCCGAATTTTAAGTGGTGCATTCAATGTGCCTCCGGTTTCTTTGCCCGTCCAAAGCAAAAGCGTTTGATATGTCCAGATTGCGGATCAGTGACCTGTGCTCTGTGTCGTAAGCCGTGGGAGAAACAACACGAAGGCACTAGCTGTGAGGCGTATTTGGAGTGAAAGATTGAAAATGATTCGGAACTACAAGCACAAGGTGTTCAGGAACATCTGGCTCAAAATGGCATTGATTGTCCTAAATGTAAATTCCACTATTCCTTAGCAAGGTATATATTTTTTTTGTTAATGATTATTACCCAAACAGCATATAAAAAAAGTAAAAATGCTTTATTTATAATCATTGAAAGTTTACACTTATGCATAACTTCACAACAGTACATACATACATATAATCCTAGCGTATGTAACATATTATATAGTATAATATATGTACATATGTATAACAAAAAGGGTTTTTGCAGATATCTGTAATTTCCGGAAATTCCATAAAAAAAGTCAGTGCAAAGCATGCAAAAGGCACTCATAAAATAGAACCGCGAACAGCTGCGTCGCGAAGCAAAATCATTTACGATCAAGAAAGGAGGTGGGGTAAAAACACTCGAATACTTGCCCAACCATTCGAATCATTGTCGACATATTCGGGTGTTTTTCGAATTTTGTCACAAGTGCAAGAATGATCGGTTGCCGAAATGCAAGACACTCGTCAAGCACAAGTGTTTGAATGACGAGTAGCAAATTGATTCGGTTCCGAAAAGGCACACACAAGTTGGGACCGAGTGGCCGAAGCGCAAGCACTCGTAATACTCGTAATGATAATGTGGGTGTGTATCCTGAATTTTGCTTAAGGGTGCGAGTAGCACCGCTACACAAAATTTCATGAGTATGAGTAGTTGACCAAAAACAGCCACCTTTGACATTCTCTGATAGTCATCGACTACCAAAAACTTAATAGCGTAACAATTTCGGATCGTTACCCGATCCAATAGGTGAAATTATTGCACAATTAGGCAAGAAAAAATGTTGTCAGTTCTAGATTTGAAAAGTGGTTTTCACCAAAATTCCGTTTTCCGAAAGAAATATAGAAAACACTGTATTTGTTGTCAATGGAGGTAAATTTGAATTCACAAGCAACATTCCAACGTACCTTAGACGATACTCTAAGAGACCACACTCGTAGGATATGTTACGTCTACATTGATGACACGATTGTCATCAATCATTGATCATGCCATCAATTTGTAGAAAGTCACGACTCTAAAATATACGAATATGAAAGTGCAACTTGACAAGTGCGAGTTCTTTAGAAACGAGGTTAATTTCTTGGGTTTCACTATATCAGCAGAAGGTGTCAAAACTAATACAGACAAAGTAAATGCAATCCACGATTTTCCCAAGCCACAAACATTAAAAGATCTCTGTTTATTCCTAGGATTATCTGGTTATTACAGACGATTCATAAGGGATTTTGCAAAGCTAGCAAAACTATTGAAAAAACCAAACTTCTAAGAGGTGAGCACGGTAGACTCTTAAAAATATTTCAAATAAAGTAAAAGTGACGCCTCTTATTTTGCGATAGGTGGGGATTAGAGCAAGATAGGTGGGGTATTAGAGCCAATTCCGAAGAAAACTATGAGGCTAATGAAAAAGAGATGCTAGCCATAGTATGGGTTTTACAAAATCTTCGTATATACTTGTATGGCTCATCGAAAGTTATTTTTACCTATCATCAACCCCTTACGTTCGCCCTCAGCAATAACAATCATAATGGGAAACTTAAAAGATGAAAAAGCTATCTGGAGAAGTCTAACCAAAGCTAAGGTACAAACCCAAAACACCAAATGTGGTAGCCAGTGCACTATCGTTAAAACTTCCAATTTATTTTACTGAAAGTTCCGCGGTACAGTCCACAGCGATGAACGTTCTTCACACAAGTTTATCCAAAGAGTTAAAGCTCCAATTACGTATTCGAACATCAACTGCTCTGACTAACTTCCGACGCAGATTCACATTAATTTGATTTACCATTCCCAAATTCCCATAGGGATATAGTACCTAAGCCACACTACACACTACTAAATGGACTGCTTACCTAAGAAAGAAAATTGGGTCGAATTCAAGAAATAAACCCGAACAAGCAACAGGTTTTAAATAAGTACTTCTTTCCTGGATTAGCAAGGAAAATAACGTCGATAGCTAAACATGTAAACTCACTAACTAACTAACTCACTAAACATGTAAATATGCACAGATAAAAATGTTAAAATCAAAAGCAGCTGAATATTTAAAAAAATCCGTCTCGCGAGATCATTATAGTGTTTGGCATGCCACGCTCCATTATCTTGGATATTATACGACACCACCTTACCATTTCACTAGTAATGGACATGTAGCAAGTTTTCACTCCACTCTTACTGAGACAATGAGATGTTTTAAAAAGGAGAATAATTCAGTTGAGTTCGAGAGTTTAATTTTCAAAGCCGTGAAGGAATTCAATAAATCAATTCATTCCACCACAAAGAAAACACCAATTGAAGTGTTCTTTCAAACAAAAGTAGCAACAAGTCCCAAAAGCCAGAAGAATCCAGAAATCAGATAAGCAAAGAAATTTAAAAAAAACAGGAAGAAGATCTTATATACCACAATTCAAAAAAGAAACCAATAAAAATCTACACCTACAAGTCATATTCGTCAAAATAGTTAAAAGGCTATCAACAATGTTTAGACAAGAAATAGTTTCCGAAGACAATAACACAACAATAAATAAACAATCAGGCAAATAGTACACAAAAATAATATCAACACATAATATCCCTTTACAGATTTTTCTTGCCATTATGTCATAGTCTGTCCACAATATTAGACTATTAAATTCCCAATTAATTTCTATTAAAACTGGTGTAGCAGCTATACAGAACAGCGTATTCAAGGTAATTCACGTCTGCAATATATAATAGTATGAGGAAGCATCTTGGAAACTAGAAGAAGCATTGGGAAATGTGAGTCATAATCAGCATCTTTATGCATTTTTGGAATACGAAATCAAAAAGACTCAAACCAAAGAAAGAGCAACAAGATCCTAGGGAGCTTGAAAATGGTTAGCAGGCACGCCCGACAGATACGATCACAAATTTGTAACATTTAAAATTAAAGAATTAAATACTAGAATAAATGAGCTTACCCTATCGCTATAACTAGAACGCTATAATTAGAACTCCTAAAGAAGATAAGAAATTTAAGGAACAAATAATTGCTGCACTAAAAAATAAAATCCAAATTTTCGAACACGAGTTATCCAATCTCATACATGCAATAGTATGAGCAAAGTCAAATACTATAAATTCTAAAATCTTCTCAGAAATTTGAATAAGCAAAATAGAGCAAATACTTAAAATTGAAAAAATAATGTTCATTAATGTTGAAGAACTACTAGAATTCGCTAAAACAAAAATAGCCTCAAATGGCAACGAAATGCTGTACATGATAAGTATACCGCTTTTAGGTGCCCAACTTTCTACTTCACTAAAAATCAAATCAATAAAAAAACAACGTTATTAATGCAATAAAATACGAAAATATCATAAAATGTAGCAGCCTAATATATGCCTAAAACAATAGTTCGGAAACTCATAACGATAAATCTATTTGTAATCGAGATAGTAAAAGCGAAACTTGTATAACACAACTGCTAAAACATTCAAATCCCTACTGCAATATAATAAACAGCCAACAAAATCCGGACCACGAGGAAATAGGTTTTTTTTTAAATACTTGAGAGTCTTGAACTTCGCTTGCGGGTAGTGAGTAGTACCTCAACATAAATTTCCATGAGTGTGAGTAGTTTACCGAAATCAGCCACCTTTGACGTTCTCTGATAGCAATTTATCAACACTGAGTCAACCAACCAAACCCCACAATGGTTGGCTGTGTATTGTCAACGCCTTGACGTTGATATTGCAACGTTTAATAAGTTCCTAAGTTTTCCTCCTCTTTGTAAGGTCCTAGCTCATAAATATGTGGAACAAGAATTGGTGAGCAGTATTGCTCAAATCGTTGCCACGTTAGTTCACATGAAGTTTCGGGAGGATGTGGCATCATGGGCAGCCAAAGAATGCTCGGATCTGGATCAGGCAACAGGAATGTGAGCTATGCATGAACACTTATTCGATGAACCAAATTATTTCAATGCTTCAGTGCATTCACAAATGCTGCAAGCAATGCGCGAGGAGTTACCTTCACAGTGCAGGTACGAAAGGCAATCGTCTCTTTTTATAATTTATGATGCTTGCTCTGCGCATTCGTCATTCTTTCATTTAAGATTACCGACCGCAGTATCAACGATTGTAGCTGCCCGTTTTGTAAGCTGCTTGAGCTCAGTAACGAGGTCGAGCATGAGGATGAACACTTGGAGTACTTTTCGAATATAGATATATTTCTTAAAAGTATTTTTAGACATCGATGTCCATGAGCTATTTCAGCGCAAGCTACGTGATCGAACTCGCAACGAGATCCGAATTTTAAGTGGTGCATTCAATGTGCCTCCGGTTTCTTTGCCCGTCCAAAGCAAAAGCGTTTGATATATCCAGATTGCGGATCAGTGACCTGTGCTCTGTGTCGTAAGCCGTGGAGAAACAACACGAAGGCACTAGCTGTGAGGCGTATTTGGAGTGAAAGATTGAAAATAGATTCGGAACTGTAAGCATAAGGTGTTCCAGGAACATCAGGCTCAAAATGGCATTGATTGTCCTAAATGTAAATTCCACTATTCCCAAGCAAGG
>JAWNOW010000035.1:0-34766 GCA_035045625.1 Drosophila formosana
CATTGATGGGTGCAGTTTTTATATTCCTGTGTACTCTATTGTTGTACGAGGTGTGTTCAAAAAGTAAGGTGACTTTTCAAATTTCGCGGGCAACATATTTTCGATTCTCGATTTTTTTGTTTTGTTATATTGGTACACTCTTCCCTAACATCTGTACCAAGTTTCAATGGAACATCCTCTTTTGTTTGGTTGTGAGAGGCGTAAAGTTACAAGTTATTTTGCGAAAACGAAAAATATTAAAAAAATAAAATTAAGTGCTCTGAAACACTTGAAATGTTGACAGTGGCATACGGTGAAACTGTTCTGAGTAAAAAAAATGTGTACAAGTGGTACAAACTCTTTCAAGATGGCCGGGAAGATGCCAATGACCAGCCTCGCTCTGGACGCCCAAGCACGTCAACAACTGATAAAAACGTTCAAGCAGTGACGAAAATTGTTTTGGAAAATCGTCGTAAAACTATCAGAGAAGTTGCTGAAGATGTCGGTATATCGCTTGGTCAGCGAAGTTTGTTCCGAAATTGCTGAATTTTGACCAAAAGAACCGTCGCATGAGCATCGCTCAAGAGCTGTTGAATGACGTCAACGACGACCCAGATTTACTCAAAAGGGTCATAACTGGTGACGAATCATGGGTATATGGTGATGATATCGAAACCAAAGCCCAATCGTGCCAATGGAAGAGTTCAGGCGAGCCAAGACCGAAAAAAGCACGCCAAGTTCGATCAAATGTCAAAGTTTTGATCACTGTTTTCTTCGATTACCATGGCGTGGTGCATCAGGAGTTCTTACCATATGGTCGTACGCTCAATAAACAATATTATCTGTAAGTTATGCGCCGTTTGCTAGAAGCAATACGAAAGAAACGTCCAGAATTGTGGAAAAACAATTCATGGCTTTTGCATCACGATAATGCCCCTGTTCACTCATCTTTGCTTGTGAGAGATTTTTTGGCCAAAAGCAACACCACAATAATGCCTCAGCCACCATATTCACCGGATTTGGCCCCATGTGAATTTTTCTTGTTCCCAAAACTGAAGAGACCTATGAAAGGACGGAGATTTGCAACGATTGAAGAGATAAAGACTGCATCGCTGCAAGAGCTCAAGGCTATACCGAAAAGTGCTTATGGGAAGTGCTTTGAGGATTGGAAAAACCGTTGGCATAAGTGTATTGTATCTGAGGGGGATTACTTTGAAGGGGACAACATAAATATTGATAAATAAACTAATAGTTTTTCTTGAAAATACAAAGTCACCTTACTTTTTGAACACACCTCGTATATGTCAATTAGTTCTTTATACAAATCAATCCATTTGTGCTGAATTCTCGCCACATGAGTTATTTTAATGACCTGTTGAATCTTTCAACAATCTAGGCCTTTAGACTACTATATGTTGAATAGTGATTGATTTCATATTGTTTGATCAGAGTTGTAAATTGAGTGTTAAAGAACTGATTGTAGATTCTTGGGTACTCCTCGTCCTGATTTAAATATTTTCCGCGAGGAAGCATGTAATTCGTTTACAATACCTCGTCTGCTCATATTTAGATGGCTTGTAATCAGAATAAGAGAAATTTACTGCAGTTTTCAAATTTATTGATCGATAAACAGCATCTTGATGTTGTGAAATCGTTGACATTAGATAACCACTCGACTCGTTTATAACCTTATCCACATATTCTTTGATGATAATGTCAGTGTTCTCTTTTGGTACGACACCATTTTTTATACGTTTTCGTTGAATATTAAAGTTCCCATCTGCATCGATGTAGTGTCCCGATAAAGTTTTCTCATCTCGTATTAAATGATTAGGGTTCCGCTTCTTATGAATATTGTGGTGTATACACATATGCGCATAGCCTAAACATTGAGCAGCAACACTTTGTTGTATTATAAACACATTACGGCAACTTTGTCGTAGCGCGGCTTTCGCTGCACACTTCATGTGCAGACGAAATATGATCGCTTAAGATAAGTAACGCTGGCCAAGTAGCCAAATCAGCGTTCTCACGCTGACCGCCTACATACATACATATGTGTATGCATAACACTCTCTGCCCCCCAGCAACGTCTCTGTTGCTTTTCATTATATACAAAATATGTAAAACGGCTGCACTCGCTGCTTCACAGCGACACAGCTTTACTTTAAGAAATCAATTGAAATAAAGAGATTGGAGCGGCAACAACGAACGCTCCAATAGAAACCAAAGGAACAACTTTACATGGCGACCGTGACAGATGACTCAGGAATCCGCAACTTGGAGAGGCAACAATAAAACAGGCAAAAAGGAGAAAAAATATAAAAATAAAATGTGTGAGTGATGGCACGCGGAGGTCTCAAAAATAAAATTAATAAGAGAATAGCGCACATAAAGTGGCTGCTGTATACTCAATCGCCCCCACCCCCATGGGCAACAGCTCAAAAACTAAATAGTGAGCTTGAGTTTTTAAAAGAGACCCTCCGCAACAGAGTACCACACGGCACATCTCAGTCTGAGAATAAAATTAAAGTTATAAAAGAGAACATTAAAACAATCATTAATACTCCAAAGCCTCTACCAAGACGACCGGAAGTGTGCCCAGCAGATTGCCCAGGACCGCTGAACAGTGCGGCGTGCAAATCAACTTGCATGAGACCTACGACCAGTGCGAAGACCGGCACCGGCCCCGCCTGAGCCCATAGGCCCAGGACAGCTGCAGCAGAGAAGATACAGCGCGAGTGGAACCCCGCCACTTGTGCCAGCGAGGGAGCATCAGCGTAACCAGGCCGTTGACGACCATCTGATGCGGAGCAGCAGGCAGCAAGCAGCATGAATATAGAATATTTATATATATAAATACAATTGTAAACTTGCGCGGAGCCATTTCCGTGCATTAGCAGTATAGCCTGTAAAGCTATACGAAATATTAGGCAGGACATTTGTTACATGTATACCAATAACAATAGCATAAGTAAATTTCTAGAAGAAGGTTCAACTTTTGAAATATCATTAGATTCATATAAAAACACACCCAAAATGGGTTTAGTAGACGTTAAGTCAGTGGATTCCACTGCTAACGTAATAAATAAAGTTGAACCAAATAATGTTAATTTAGAATTCACTAACATATTGTTAATGATTATTGTGGTTATAATGTGTGCAAATTGTTTTTATAAATTATACAAAATACACAATAAGTGTTTAAAAAAGAAATATATGAGCCAAGCAAATGACTTGGACAAAATTTAAAAAAAAGAAATTTTCCGCACAACCAACAATAATTATTAATTATTAAGAAGGTGAAATGAAGTAAAGTAAATGATGTAAAGTAAACAAAATAAAAGTATGCAATTAAATAAATAATAAAATAAATAAAATACAAAAAAAAAGAAGTATGCATACCCAACAAATAGTTAGTGAAACATTAAAAAGGGATGGTGAAGACATTGTGATGGTATCTAAAAAATAATCCATGTCCTTCATATAATGGAATGGAAAGAATTGTCAAAAGACTTGTTAAATATCAAAGCAGATTTTGACAAATCCTATAAATGTATAACTCAAAACAGGCCCATACAAAAAGCTACAGTCAGCAAACATATAGAAATATTAATTAAATGCTTTAACGAAGCACGAACATTAATATATGAGCATAGAAAAAAGCTCAGCAAAGATCATTGGTCTCAAGTATCAAAGCTTTTGATCAGACTGAGATCTAACTTAATAACCATAGCAGATAAATTCGAGCTAGAAATATCAATACCCAATATACTAAATACTTCTGTAATAATTGATAAAGGTGAAGAACCAGAATCAAAAGAAGTAATTAGTATTGACCAAACAGAGTTAGAAGAGGAAGATTTAAATAATCTTACTATCCCAGCTGTATTAATGTCTGATTTGGACAACTCAATAGACTCAGACATCAGCTCGTGTACTGTAGAAGAAAAATTCACAATGGCACAGTCAAACATTGATTTTATAAACACTGCGTCAAAGCTTATACCACCATTTGATGGTAAAGCAGAAAATCTAACAAGTTTTCTAGATGCACTACAAATTATAGAATTAATAAAAGGCGAACACGAACAATTAGCCGTTTCAATAATAAAAACGAAGCTAAAAGGTGTCGCCAGAAACTTAGTCGGAAATGAAACAACTGTATCAGAAGTCATTTCCAGACTAAAAAGCAATGTCAAAGGCGAAACTGTAGAAGTATTATCAGCCAAGCTGATGAGTTTACAGCAACGCAACAAAACTGCTAACCAATATACATCAGAGGTTGAGCAGATGACAAAAGCTTTGGAAGGTGCGTACATAGCGGATGGTCTAACCCTTGAGTTAGCAAGACGTTATGCTACACAGTATGCAGTTAAGTCAATGACAAAGAATTGCACAATTGATAAAGTGAAAACTATCATGCAGGCCGGCACCTTCAACACAATGAATGATGCCATATCAAAGTTTGTCAATAGTTGCACGGAAGCAACTGGACAACCAAATACGGTACTTTATTATAAAAATGGTCCACAGCGCGGCGGAAACCGCGGACGTGGAAATTTCAGAGGTAACTCTCGTGGTCGTAATAACGATTACAATAACCACAACAGTACCAATAATAATAATAATAACGGAGGTCAATACAGAGGAAATAATCGAGGACGTGGTAACTCAAATAGAGGCCACAATAACAATAATAATCAAAATAGCGTAAGAGTAACCCAAAACAACTCGGGAAACTCCCAACAGCCCTCAGATATTCAACAGTAGACCATAAAGTTCACACCATCAATCTTAGTCTCAATATTTTCGTTAATTTTTTCAATGTAGAAACAAACAAAAATCTCGTCTTTCTGATAGACACTGGTGCAGATATTTCACTACTAAAAGAAAATTCCGATATCTTTCATGATATTCAAGGAAATAAAAAAATTAATATTCAAGGCATAGGCCAAGAGCTAATACAGTCAAAAGGACTAATTTCATTAGAGATACAGACAGGTAAATATATAATTCCACACGATTTTCATATAGTAGATTTGCATTTCGCAATACCATGTGATGGAATAATAGGCATTGACTTCATTAAGAAATTCAATTGCCAGTTAGATTTCAAACCAAATGAAGATTGGCTCATAATGAGACCAAATAATCTAAATTTTCCAATTTATGTTCCAATAACATACAGTTCTGGTAATAATTCCATTGTTCTACCAGCAAGATCCCAAGTAATCAGAAAAATTCATCTATCATCAGATGAAGATTGTGTATTAATTCCAAACCAGGAAATTAAAGAAGGCATTTATGTTGCAAACACAGTTGCAACAACCAAAAATGCATTTGTCCGATTACTGAATACGACCAGTACCGATCAAGTAGTAGATATTAAAAAATTGTCATATGAACCACTTTCGAACTACGACATAGTTCAAAACAATCCAGAGAATAGAGAAAAAACTGTCTTATCTCAATTAACTAAAAATTTTCCACCATTATTTAAAAACGAATTAACTAAGTTATGCACTCAGTACTCTGATGTATTCGGACTTGAAACCGAATCTATTTCAACAAACAATTTCTACAAGCAAAAACTAAGATTGAAGGATGATGAACCTGTTTATATAAAAAATTATAGAAATCCTCATAGCCAAAAAGAAGAGATCCAAGTACAAGTTCAGAAACTAATCGACAATAAGATAGTCGAACCGTCTGTATCACCTTATAACAGCCCACTTTTGTTAGTTCCGAAGAAATCTCTTCCAGGTTCTGACAAGAAAAAATGGCGATTAGTAATTGACTATCGTCAAATTAATAAAAAACTGTTGTCGGATAAATTTCCGCTACCTAGAATTGATGATATTTTAGATCAACTAGGAAGAGCGAAATACTTCTCATGCCTAGACTTAATGTCTGGTTTTCATCAAATTGATCTTGAAAAAGTTCAAGAGATATAACGTCATTCTCAACAAGCAATGGCTCGTATCGCTTCACGCGATTGCCATTCGGCTTAAAAATAGCGCCAAATTCTTTCCAGAGAATGATGACTATAGCATTTTCCGGATTAGAACCTTCACAAGCTTTCCTTTATATGGATGATTTAATAGTCATTGGTTGTTCCGAAACACATATGATCAAAAACTTAACTGATGTTTTTGAGAAATGTAGGAAATACAATCTTAAATTACATCCTGAAAAATGTTCATTTTTCATGCATGAAGTCACATTTTTGGGACACAAATGCACAGATAAAGGAATCTTACCTGACGACAAAAAATACGACGTCATTAAAAATTACCCAGTCCCACATGATGCGGATAGCGCTAGACGATTCGTTGCATTTTGCAATTACTATAGACGTTTTATCAAAAATTTTGCCGACTATGCTCGTCACATAACAAGATTATGTAAAAAAGATGTAAAATTCGAATGGACAGCTGAGTGTCAGCATGCCTTCGAAAATCTCAAAACGGCACTAATAAATCCGAATTTATTACAATACCCAGATTTCAGCAAAGAATTTTGCATAATAACAGATGCAAGTAAACAAGCATGTGGAGCAGTTTTAACCCAAAACAAAAATGGACTCCAACTTCCAGTTGCTTATGCATCAAGATCGTTTACTAAGGGCGAAAGTAATAAAAGTACAACAGAACAAGAATTGGCAGCAATTCATTGGGCAATAACTTATTTCAGACCATACATTTATGGTAGACACTTCACTGTCAAAACAGATCACAGACCATTAACGTACTTGTTCTCAATGGTAAATCCGAGCTCAAAGCTAACGCGTATGAGACTTGAATTAGAGGAATATAACTTTACAGTCGAATATCTGAAGGGTAAAGATAATTTTGTAGCGGATGCGTTATCAAGAATAACCATTCAACAGCTACAACAAATAAATGGATCAATAAAGAAAGTCACTACAAGATATCAGAATAGACAGAAAATCCGCGCGGAAAAAATTAAAAAAGAATTGCCTACGCAATCTTTAAATACAGCTTCTAGGCCCAACGTATATGAAGTCATAAACAATGATGAAGTACGTAAAGTAGTGACATTGCATGTAAAAGATATGCTATGTATATTCAAACATGGCAGAAAAATTACTGCAAGATTTGATGTTGGCGATTTATATACCAATGGAATTCTAGACTTAGGTCAATTTTTCCAAAGGCTTGAACTGCAAGCCGGTATACATAAAATTAGCCAACTCAAAGTGGCACCGTGGGAAAACATCTTTGAATATGTTTCAATAGATACTTTCAAATTATTGGGCAATAAAACATTGAAAACATTAAGAGTAGCGCTACTCATCCCGGTGACCCTAATTGATAAGCAAAAAGATAAAGAAGCTATTCTGTCTAATTACCATGACGATCCTATACAAGGAGGTCATACTGGCATCTCAAAAACATTAGCAAAAATAAAAAGACACTATTTTTGGAAAAATATGACTCGTGATATTACTGAGTACATACGAAAATGTCAAAAATGCCAGAAAGCTAAAATAACAAAACATAGCAAGACCCCACTAACAATAACTGACACACCAATAAAAGTTTTCGACAGAGTGATAGTGGACACTATAGGTCCACTACCAAAATCAGAAAATGGTAACGAGTATGCAGTCACTTTAATATGTGACCTAACTAAGTATTTAGTTGCCATACCTGTACCAAATAAGAACGCTAATACTGTCGCTAAAGCAATCTTTGAATCATTTATTCTGAAGTACGGTCCGATGAAGACGTTCATTACGGACATGGGAACAGAATACAAGAATTCAATTATAGACGATTTGTGCAAATTTTTAAATATCAAAAATATTACATCTACAGCACACCACCACCAGACAGTAGGAACAATAGAAAGAAGTCACAGAACTTTCAATGAATACATACGTTCATATATATCAGTTGATAAAACTGATTGGGACGTATGGCTTCAATATTTTGTCTTTTGTTTCAACACAACCCCCTCTATGGCACATAATTATTGTCCATATGAGCTAGTGTTTGGTAAAACAAATAATTTACCAAAAGAATTTAATAGCATAGATAGCATAGAAGCAATATATAACATAGATGATTATGCTAAAGAAAGTAAATATAGATTAGAAGTAGCATATAAAAGAGCTAGGATAATGATAGAAGAGCATAAGAATAAAAATAAGGAACTATATGATAAAAAAGTAAACAATATAGACATAACTGTAGGAGATAAAGTTTTATTAAGAAATGAAACAGGTCATAAGTTAGACTATAAATATACTGGTCCGTACAAAGTAACGGAAATAGGAGATAGAAATAATATTATAATAGTTAGTAACAAAAACAAAAAACAGACAGTTCATAAGGATAGATTAAAACTTTTTATTTCATAATAACATTTAGTATGGCCATACATAAGAAATACAGATTTAAATAAATAAAAATAAAAATGCATACGTTAATATATACATATATTGAATATTTTCAATAAATACTTTTTGTCATTCCATTTTCTTAAACGTTATTAAGTATACACACAAAAAAAAAAGAAAAAAAATATATATAATAATAAAAGTAAAAAAAAAATTTAAATAATAGAAATAATAAGAATTAAAATAACTCCATATAATTACGTTATTTTTCAAAAGGAGGGAGATGTGGTGTATACACATATGCGCATAGCCTAAACATTGAGCAGCAACACTTTGTTGTATTATAAACACATTACGGCAACTTTGTCGTAGCGCGGCTTTCGCTGCACACTTCATGTGCAGACGAAATATGATCGCTTAAGATAAGTAACGCTGGCCAAGTAGCCAAATCAGCGTTCTCACGCTGACCGCCTACATACATACATATGTGTATGCATAACACTCTCTGCCCCCCAGCAACGTCTCTGTTGCTTTTCATTATATACAAAATATGTAAAACGGCTGCACTCGCTGCTTCACAGCGACACAGCTTTACTTTAAGAAATCAATTGAAATAAAGAGATTGGAGCGGCAACAACGAACGCTCCAATAGAAACCAAAGGAACAACTTTACAATGTAGTGTCCAAACTTGTGAACAGACGGGACGATTATAAACTCTTTTGAATATTGACATGTCATATATATAGTGTAAATAACTTAGCGAATAATCTGAGCCTCTCTCTATTCTTTAATTATTGATGTAATTTCATTAGTGTGATTAGTATTTCTAGCTGATTGAGAGGCTATTAAGAGCTGCAGTCGTTCAACCAACTCTTTTGGATCATCCTAGTATACATAAATCCAGACCCAGATACACTTGCTTTAGAGCGTTTGGGTGTAGACTCGGCAGTAGGTGTTTTCGCTAAAAATGGTTTTGTAATTTTCGTATATTTATGTGCTCTTGTTCCTTTCAACTGTCCACTTGGATGAAAGTTTCTTCGATATACATTAGTTGTTATCAAAATTTCTCTGTATATTTTCAAGTCATTTTGACTGTACTTTTGTGGTTGACGATGGAATATTAAAGAATATAAACCATTTGTCAGTTCCCAGTTTTTACCATCTTCAAATTCAAATTCAATTTTATTGCCAGATACATTTATGTAGTTACTTCCCATCATTAATTGACCGGTTTGCATTTTTGTATGGTCCAAATGTCACATCCAAAAGATGATTTGAGCTCTCATCATGATGTACAGCTGGATGTGTTAATGAGGATGATGTATGTACACTTGACTCAATATCGCTCTTGATGTATGGGGTTCATCTTGATTCGGGAGTACAAATGATGTATCCTCTTTTGCTGACTGAGAATAGAATTGATTATCATCATTATCACCATCATCATCATCATCATCATCATCATCATCATCATCATCATCATCATCATTATCATCACTGTCATCATCATTTTTAGTTTTTAGTTTTTTCTTCTTGATCTTCTTTTTCTTCTTCTTCTTCTTCTTTTTCGCATGTAGTGTGTTATCTCCACTAACGTTTTGTTTAGGTGTCATTTCAGTTTTAACATTTTTATAGTCTGTGGGTAACATATTCTGTAATTTTTCAGTGTCATTAACAAGTTCATGTAAAGGTTCTGTTATGGGTTTAAATGTTTCCTTTTGGTTAAATGAGTTAAAATATTTTGATTCATTGTAATTTAAATTCACTCAAGCTGTTAGAACTGAAACGGTTATTTCACTCCAGTGGTTGTGAATGGACTATGAACTAATTGGCAATTCATAAGCATATATAGCTGTAATAATTTTAATTTTAATTTGTTTTAAGATCAAAGTCTATGTTGTCATCTTCTCTTCTGGTAAGTATATATTTATTTTCCTTGACCAGCTCCACGATGCTCTCTTCAATCGCATTGAATCGAGGAGGGAGGAAAACGAAATGGTTCTCCAGCTCGACCATCACGTTGGTGCCGAACTTTCCTTTTACCTTTTTCGCTTGCATGATATTGTATAGTGTGTTGATGAGCAGCTTCTTGATGTGAAATTTACTCTTCACTTTAAGCGAGTTGAAGGCGCTCTTCACTCGGTCCTCATTGGCCTTGAAAAGATCTTCATTGATCTTCAAGAGATCATTGTTGATCTTCAAAAGGTCATCAAAGTCCTCTCGGTTGTGTTCATAAAATGGTTGCTGGGATATTTCCATTTCCGTGAGATCAATCGTGTTGGATGCTGTGTTCCCGTTGTTGGACATTTTTGATGATGCTACTAGTTGCTGAGGTCGTGGACGCTGATTGCTGATGCTGCCGAGACTGTTCCTGCTCACTGAATGATATATTCCTTCGAGGAGCTAGTTGACTTTATACCCAGTAACAACATTCACCACCGAATGTGGTGTGGGGAACATGGGGACCTTACAAAGGAATATGTCCCATGGAGTCTTTAAAGAAAACGCACACACACGCTCACAAATACACACAGGATCCACCCTTCACATATCGAGTTGGATTGTATACAAACTGAATCTAAAACTGATCTCTTGCCAATTTACATTAGATGTTTGTATAAACCAGGTCGGATATCAATAGCTGTTTATGTAAACCAGGTCGGATATCAATAGATGTTTGTGTAAACCAGGTCTGATAACAATAGCTGTTTGTGTAAACCAGGTCTGATATCATTAGCTGTTTGAACCGACCAGGTCTGATATCATTAGCTGTTTAAACCGACCAGGTGTGATGTATTAGCTGTTTGAACAGACCAGGTCGTGTATGTCAATAGCTGTTTGAATAGAACAGGTCTGTTGGTAATAGCTGTTTAAACAGAAGAGGTCTGTTGGTAATAGCTGTTTGAACAGAATAGGTCTGTCGGTAATAGCTGCTTAAGACCAGTTATATCCTGAAAATAAAAAGCTGAAAATAAAAATATCTGAAAATAAAAGCTGAAAATAAAAGCTTTAATAAAAGCTAAAATAAAAGCTGAAATAAAAGCTAAAGTTCTAAAAATCCAATATTAATATAAAACACCTCCTCAATTAAACAATTTTGATTTGTTTTAAAGATTTTTTATTCTAAAATTTTGATGTTTAAATATATATATATATATTTATAATATTTTTAAAAATGCAAATTTTAAAAATAATAATAGCTGAAAATAAAATGCTGAAAATAAAAGTCGAAGTTCTAAAAAATTCTGAGAATCCAAGCTAAAACACCTCCCCAATTAAAAAATTTTGTATTGTTTTTATATATTTATAATTTTATTTAAAATTTATATTTTATTATAATACAGTCCCACGCATATCTGGGTTCTCCTCAATGTCTTTTAAGAGGGCATCTAAGTCATCTAGGGTTACCATATTGTTGGATGTCAACGGGTCGAGGAGGTTAAAGACACTTGTATCAATGAACTCCTCATCCTGAGATTCAGTTGAATCTTCCTCCATTTGCATAGTTATTGGTAGGTTGCCTATCAACATCCCCAAAATGTTGAAATTGTTGATGTTCTCGAAGTTGTTTGTGTTGTTGACGCATTCCATGTTGATGTTGGTTTGATGTTTGTTGATGTTGTTGTTGCTGTTGATGCTTCTGATGCTGTTGATGCTGCTGATGCTGCTGTTGCTGGTCACTGAATGATATTTTCCTTCGAGGATCTGGTTGATTTTATATCCTCCAACGATGAACAAAGGAGCATATTCTCGAGCATTTCTCGAGTGAGGTTCAAAAAGGCCAACCGATTTTCAAGTGGTTCTGTAACAGGACACACAGTCCAGACATGTGCGATCTTACAAGGAACACACACACAAACACACACGCACACATATCATAAACACATTCCATCCATCTTTAGTACAATGAGTTGGATTGCAACAAAAATTGTAGGCACAAATGTCCACAGTTAACTGTACCGAATTGTTGCAAACGTTGATAATTATACTTAATGCTTTCTCCCAAATATTTAATTACTTCTAATGGTGGTTGTAAGTTCCCAAAACTATCTCTTAAAATAAGCTACCCAATACTTTCCTTTTGTAATGGCCCCATATAAAATAAAACAAATACAAGAATATTAATTATTACACGAAACAGAGAAAAATTATCAATTCGGCCGTTGCAATTTGAATTCAAATTGTTACGCGCTTAATGACCGCGAGCGACTCTGTGTGTTAGTCGCATATTACAACCCTGAAATGTGACAGGTATATTCACCACACTCAAGCGCTTTGAAGGTTGGCTGATCTTCTGCATCCGGCTTAGATCTTTCTTTTCTGCACAATAGCCAAGCGCATCAGATGTAGACCTCCTACAAGACCCCAAAGAGTTATAAAAAACTCAAAGTTTAAAAGTCAATCTAAGAGAGGGAAGAATAATCTCTACATATCTCAGCGATCCTGCAGAGATTGGAGATATATAAAAGCAAAATAATTTATGCTTTTTCGTGCCGTGCCGGCAAGGCGTGCCCTGTTGATAGGGTCAACATTTCAACTTTAGCCAGTCTCAGGAAAAAAAAAATATCAATTGAGGTAGCGGAACATCGAAGGAAAGTTGGAAAACCCAAATTTTCTACGGCCGTGGGGAAATTTTCATCATGCAGCTGGAGGCAGATAATGTGCAAATTGAAACATCGTTAAAATTACATTTATGAAAAGTATTAGAAAGACAGTTAAAATAATTGCAAATTGCGAAAAAACCAAAACCAAAAGCCAAATCTAAAGCTATTCGAGTTGTAAAAGAACAGAACAAAAACAAAGATAAAAGTGTTAAGCATAGGTGGTGACAATATAAAGAAGAAATATAAAAATGAAATTGTACACTGGACAAACTTAAATATGTTTTTGTGCCCGATAAAATATTTGCTTATTGAACTTTAATTATTAATTGAAATTAAATCAAACGTGTAAAAGAAAAGAAATACAACAAAAACAATAATATCCCAAAACACCTATATATAAAAAAAAAGGGTACAGTAAAATTGTTGTCCACAAATGAAAGTGCCACCAAAACAATTAGAACCATTGTTAATATAGAATCAAAAGTTAACCACAATAAAAAAACAAATTACTGTATCAAAACCACATCATCGAGAAGGCCTTCATCGAGGATTAAGTGGGTGAGTAAAAAATAAGTCGCGTCGAGTCTGCTTCCACAACTTGGTTGGCCAGTGTAACTGCCGTTAACGTTGTCAGCAGCTCGCGCGGACTTTCTATGTTTTGTGTTATCAATTGTTTTGTTTGTTTTGAGCACTCTTTCGTGAATACAAGTTTATGAATAATAATATAAAAAAAAATAATAATAGAACTCTGTTTAAGTGATCAAGTGATCATCGAATTAAAATGTTATAGAACATTGCTGTTTTCTTCAGCACGAAAGCAAAGTTAAAGTTGTCCAATATAAAAATATGAATAGAATGAAATTGTAAATAAGAAATGAAATCAAAATTTATCAGATATACCGTATCTTTATACAGTAAAAGAAGATAATCTGTACTTAAAACCAAATGCAGAATTGATGCACTTTAACAAAAAAAATATATATAATAGGACACACAGTATTATACAAGAATACAAAGTAAAATAATGAATACAAATTTGAAAATATGTTAGTGATGAAATCTTATACTTAGAAATTTATTTGTTAAGCTATTCTATAATTTTCAACATGGATTATGATTATGTTGCTCTTTTTTTTTTTGTTGTTTATTTAATTAAAATTTTTTAAATGGAAACGCATAAATAGGACGTTACGTTTGGGGTCTTCGACCAAAACTATTTGAAAACTATGGCAGGGAGGGTAATGAAAAAGGGGAGTGACGATCAACACCTTAGTTCTCCCCCCTTGGCTTCACTACTCGTTTGTTACTTTCATTTTCTTGTCTTTCTATTTTCTCTTTAGATGATTGCGTAACTTTTCTTTTTTTTTTCCAGAAATTTTTGTTGTTGTTGTGGCATTAAGGCTTTGGTGCTTTCGCCATGTGTGGTTTTGCATGAGGATCGTCTCATGGTTTAGTTTCAGCAGGGACTCTATAATATAACATTTAGCATTAGAACAGCAGCACCAGCAACAACACCAGCAACATCCCGCTAGAGCTAGGAATTAATGGGTCCCGCTCCGCTGGTATGTTGCTGCTCGAAAGGCCTGAGCAAATACCCTGTATTTGCTAAAGTCAAAAGAAAATCAGGCAACCATGATGCTACACTTTTGATGACGAGTCATTTAAATTTATTATTCCACACTCGCGATATGGTGGGATTTTTGGTAATTCATCTTTCATATAAACACCCCGAAAATGTTGAATATTTTTAGAGGCGAAACGCATGATATCAAAGTTAGATAATGCCCTTTTGGGTAGCTCACTTAGTAGTTTTTTTGCTTGCGATTTTGTTTTCGATTATTTTTATTAAATGATATACCTTACCTTTTTTTGTATGGTTGTAAATACAATCCCTCACCCAACGAAACAGTTTCCATTTTTATACCCGCTATCTATAGGGTAGAAGGGTATTATAACTTAGTGCCAACAGAAAATGTATGTAACAGGCAGAAGGAGGCATCTCCGACCCCATAAAGTATATATATTCTTGATCAGCGTCAACAGCCGAGACAATATAGCCATGTCCGTCTGTCCGTCTGTCAGTCTGTCCGTCTGTCCGTCTGTATGAACACCTAGATTTTAGAGACTATAAGAGCTAGAGCTACCAAATTTGGGGAAAGTACTCCTATAGGTCCTACGCAGGTCAAGTTTATTTCAAATGTTGGATGCCACGCCCCTTTCCGCCCCCAAAAGTCTGTAAAAGTCCGTAATAATAGACCTAGAGCATTGAATTTTGGTGTGCATATTAATAATTATATTCTCTATGATTCCTGTGAATTTGGTTGAGATCGAATGAAAAACAAGGAAGTTATTAAAGAATCAATTTTATATGGAAAATTCATTTGCAGCTGCCCGCGCTTTATTTGTTTAGTTGACATTGTGACCATAACGGTGTTGTGGATTTTTATTCGCTATTTTCAAATATATACAAAAAACAAGTTTTAGTATATTTGGTATATTTTTTGTTAAAATATCATTTAAGTTTTTTGTTTTCTCTCGAAATGGGTTGCGGGTATCATACGGTCGAGCACTCTCGACTGCAACTTTCTTACTTGTTTTATTATGTCTCTTGTTTTCCTCTAGTTGCTGTTTTGCTATCTTTGCATTGTTAATAGACTTTACTATTGCTGCGCTGCCTGACGCTAAACTGCCCACAGCGCTAAGTGCTTGCTGGTACAAGTGGTAAGAAGCCACCTATCTTGGGCACGTTTATAACCCGTGGAATTACAATATTTTTCCTACAACCCACTGAGTTAGGTACTGCTTTGCGTGCAACTTTTATTGCATGAAATATATCAAGCAGTTTATTTTTTTTTCAATTCCTTGGTCGCCTTTTTGATTATTGAAGCAAGAGACGTTTTTACTACTTTCTTTGTCTTTTTCTGTTTTTATCCCATACCAAATTTTTTCGTTACCTTCATCATGTTCGTTACAAAGTACTCTGCTGCTCTCTCACCAAAACTGCTATTCGATGCTTTTACACGATCTAAATTAAAACAGAGTCAGCTTTATGATGCTCACTCAAGTCCTTACTTTTTTAATATACTATGTCGTGTTCCCTACAAGCTTCATCTAAAGCATTGATTCCACGATCACCGCGTGCTAAACATTTCTCTAGCTTTGCACCTGGTCCACAGTTATTGTACCCAGGTAAATGCACCTCCACGGGTAGAGCGTTTATTATATTGTTTACAAGACCACCACCCTGTTTGACATTTGATTTACGAGTGTTTATATTATAAAAATGTTTCATCATTTTATAACGACCTCAATCCACCAACGTTCCTCATTGAATGAAGTACTTCTCTCATTAACATGCGTTTATTACCACAAAAGAAAAGCATCTTAGTGAGAAACATTGAAGGCAGTGGGTATGGGGAGGAGAATCAACAGCCTCGTCACAGTACCTTGCTACCAAACACAATTGGAGCCAATTGTTGGTCCATCAAATTGTGGAAAAATCAATGTGATCCTTAGCCTCATAGAGAGTCCAAATGGAGTAAAAATTGAAAATATTTATGTATTTTCAAAGGGTTTATATCAACCGAAATATGAGTATTTGGAAAAACTTAACAAACCAATACAAGGAATGGGATACTACATATTCTCCGCAAATATTTAATTACTTCTAATGGTGGTTGTAAGTTCCCAAAACTATCAAAGTAATATGACATAGAGCCTCTCTTAAAATAAGCTACCCAATACGTTCCTTTTGTAATGGCCCCATATAAAATAAAACAAATACAAGAAAATTAATATTATAACAGAATTCAAATTGTTACGCGCTTAATGACCGCGAGCGACTCTGTGTGTTAATCGCATATTACAACCCTGTAATGTGACAGGTATATTCACCACACGCAAGCGCTTTGAAGGTTGGCTGATCTTCTGCATCCGGCTTAGATCTTTCTTTTCTGCACAATAGCCAAGCGCATCAGATGTAGGCGCTCCCACAAGACCCCAAAGAGTTATAAAAAACTCAAACTTTAAAAGTCAATCTAAGAGAGGGAAGAATAATCTCTACATTTCTCAGTGATCCTGCAGAGATTGGAGATATATAAAAGCAAAATAATTTATGCTTTTTCGTGCCGTGCCGGCAAGGCGTGCCCTGTTGATAGGGTCAACATTTCAACTTTAGCCAGTCTCAGGAAAAAAATATCAATTGAGGCAGCGGAACATCGAAGGAAGGTTGGAAAAACCCAAATTTTCTACGCCCGAAATCTTCATCATGCAGCTGGAGGCAGATAATGTGCAAATTGAAACATTGTTAAAATTACATTTATGAAAAGTATTAGAAAGACAGTTAAAATAATTGCAAATTGCGAAAAAACCAAAACCAAAAGCCAAATCTAAAGCTATTCGAGTTGTAAAAGAACAGAACAAAAACAAAGATAAAAGTGTTAAGCATAGGTGGTGACAATATAAAGAAGAAATATAAAAATGAAATTGTACACTGGACACACTTAAATATGTTTTTGTGCCCGATAAAATATTTGCTTATTGAACTTTAATTATTAATTGAAATTAAATCAAACGTGTAAAAGAAAAGAAATACAACAAAAACAATAATATCCCAAAACACCTATATATAAAAAAAAAGGGTACAGGAAAATTGTTGTCCACAAATGAAAGTGCCACCAAAACAATAAGAACCATTGTTAATATAGAATCAAAAGTTAACCACAATAAAAAAACAAATTACTGTATCTAAACCACATCATCGAGAAGGCCTTCATCGAGGGTTTAAGTGGGTGAGTAAAAAATAAGTCGCGTCGAGTCTGCTTCCACAACTTGGTTGGCCAGTGTAACTGCCGTTAACGTTGTCAGCAGCTCGCGCGGACTTTCTATGTTTTGTGTTATCAATTGTTTTGTTTGTTTTGAGCACTCTTTCGTGAATACAAGTTTATGAATAATAATATAAAAAAAAAAAAATAAAAATAGAACTCTGTTTAAGTGATCAAGTGATCATCGAATTAAAATGTTATAGAACATTGCTGTTTTCTTCAGCACGAAAGCAAAGTTAAAGTTGTCCAATATAAAAATATGAATAGAATGAAATTGTAAATAAGAAATGAAATCAAAATTTATCAGATATACCGTATCTTTATACAGTAAAAGAAGATAATCAGTAATTAAAACCAAATGCAGAATTGATGCACTTTAACAAAAAAAATATATATAATAGGACACACAGTATTATACAAGAATACAAAGTAAAATAATGAATACAAATTTGAAAATATGTTAGTGATGAAATCTTATACTTAGAAATTTATTTGTTAAGCTATTCTATAATTTTCAACATGGATTATGTTGCTCTTTTTTTTTGTTGTTGTTTATTTAATTAAAATTTTTTAAATGGAAACGCATAAATAGGACGTTACGTTTGGGGTCTTCGACCAAAACTATTTGAAAACTATGGCAGGGAGGGTAATGAAAAAGGGGAGTGACGATCAACACCTTAGTTCTCCCCCTTGGCTTCACTACTCGTTTGTTACTTTCATTTTCTTGTCTTTCTGTTTTCTCTTTAGATGATTGCGTAACTTTTCTTTTTTTTTCCAGAAATTTTTTTTGTTGTTGTGGCATTAAGGCTTTGGTGCTTTCGCCATGTGTGGTTTTGCATGAGGATCGTCTCATGGTTTAGTTTCAGGAGGGACTCTATAATATAACATTTAGCATTAGAACAGCAGCACCAGCAACAACACCAGCAACATCCCGCTAGAGCTAGGAATTAATGGGTCCCGCTCCGCTGGTATGTTGCTGCTCGAAAGGCCTGAGCAAATACCCTGTATTTGCTAAAGTCAAAAGAAAATCAGGCAACCATGATGCTACACTTTTGATGACGAGTCATTTAAATTTATTATTCCACACTCGCGATATGGTGGGATTTTTGGTAATTCATCTTTCATATAAACACCCCGAAAATGTTGAATATTTTTAGAGGCGAAACGCATGATATCAAAGTTAGATAATGCCCTTTTGGGTAGCTCACTTAGTAGTTTTTTTGCTTGCGATTTTGTTTTCGATTATTTTTATTAAATGATATACCATACCTTTTTTTGTATGGTTGTAAATACAATCCCTCACCCAACGAAACAGTTTCCATTTTTATACCCGCTACCTATAGGGTAGAAGGGTATTATAACTTAGTGCCAACAGAAAATGTATGTAACAGGCAGAAGGAGGCATCTCCGACCCCATAAAGTATATATATTCTTGATCAGCGTCAACAGCCGAGACGATATAGCCATGTCCGTCTGTCCGTCTGTCAGTCTGTCCGTCTGTCCGTCTGTATGAACACCTAGATTTTAGAGACTATAAGAGCTAGAGCTACCAAATTTGGGGAAAGTACTCCTATAGGTCCTACGCAGGTCAAGTTTATTTCAAATGTTGGATGCCACGCCCCTTTCCGCCCCCAAAAGTCTGTAAAAGTCCGTAATAATAGACCTAGAGCATGAATTTTGGTATGCATATTAATAATTATATTCTCTATGATTCCTGTGAATTTGGTTGAGATCGAATGAAAAACAAGGAAGTTATTAAAGAATCAATTTTATATGGAAAATTCATTTGCAGCTGCCCGCGCTTTATTTGTTTAGTTGACATTGTGACCATAACGGTGTTGTGGATTTTTATTCGCTATTTTCAAATATATACAAAAAACAAGTTTTAGTATATTTGGTATATTTTTTGTTAAAATATCATTTAAGTTTTTTGTTTTCTCTCGAAATGGGTTGCGGGTATCATACGGTCGAGCACTCTCGACTGCAACTTTCTTACTTGTTTTATTATGTCTCTTGTTTTCCTCTAGTTGCTGTTTTGCTATCTTTGCATTGTTAATAGACTTTACTATTGCTGCGCTGCCTGACGCTAAACTGCCCACAGCGCTAAGTGCTTGCTGGTACAAGTGGTAAGAAGCCACCTATCTTGGGCACGTTTATAACCCGTGGAATTACAATATTTTTCCTACAACCCACTGAGTTAGGTACTGCTTTGCGTGCAACTTTTATTGCATGAAATATGTCAAGCAGTTTATTTTTTTTTCAATTCCTTGGTCGCCTTTTTGATTATTGAAGCAAGAGACGTTTTTACTACTTTCTTTGTCTTTTTCTGTTTTTATCCCATACCAAATTTTTTCGTTACCTTCATCATGTTCGTTACAAAGTACGCTGCTGCTCTCTCACCAAAACTGCTATTCGATGCTTTTACACGATCTAAATTAAAACAGAGTCAGCTTTATGATGCTCACTCAAGTCCTTACTTTTTTAATATACTATGTCGTGTTCCCTACAAGCTTCATCTAAAGCATTGATTCCACGATCACCGCGTGCTAAACATTTCTCTAGCTTTGCACCTGGTCCACAGTTATTGTACCCAGGTAAATGCACCTCCACGGGTAGAGCGTTTATTATATTGTTTACAAGACCACCACCCTGTTTGACATTTGATTTACGAGTGTTTATATTATAAAAATGTTTCATCATTTTATAACGACCTCAATCCACCAACGTTCCTCATTGAATGAAGTACTTCTCTCATTAACATGCGTTTATTACCACAAAAGAAAAGCATCTTAGTGAGAAACATTGAAGGCAGTGGGTATGGGGAGGAGAATCAACAGCCTCGTCACAGTACCTTGCTACCAAACACAATTGGAGCCAATTGTTGGTCCATCAAATTGTGGAAAAATCAATGTGATCCTTAGCCTCATAGAGAGTCCAAATGGAGTAAAAATTGAAAATATTTATGTATTTTCAAAGGGTTTATATCAACCGAAATATGAGTATTTGGAAAAACTTAACAAACCAATACAAGGAATGGGATACTACATATTCTCCGCAAATATTTAATTACTTCTAATGGTGGTTGTAAGTTCCCAAAACTATCAAAGTAATATGACATAGAGCCTCTCTTAAAATAAGCTACCCAATACGTTCCTTTTGTAATGGCCCCATATAAAATAAAACAAATACAAGAAAATTAATATTATAACAGAATTCAAATTGTTACGCGCTTAATGACCGCGAGCGACTCTGTGTGTTAATCGCATATTACAACCCTGTAATGTGACAGGTATATTCACCACACGCAAGCGCTTTGAAGGTTGGCTGATCTTCTGCATCCGGCTTAGATCTTTCTTTTCTGCACAATAGCCAAGCGCATCAGATGTAGGCGCTCCCACAAGACCCCAAAGAGTTATAAAAAACTCAAAGTTTAAAAGTCAATCTAAGAGAGGGAAGAATAATCTCTACATTTCTCAGTGATCCTGCAGAGATTGGAGATATATAAAAGCAAAATAATTTATGCTTTTTCGTGCCGTGCCGGCAAGGCGTGCCCTGTTGATAGGGTCAACATTTCAACTTTAGCCAGTCTCAGGAAAAAAATATCAATTGAGGCAGCGGAACATCGAAGGAAGGTTGGAAAAACCCAAATTTTCTACGCCCGAAATCTTCATCATGCAGCTGGAGGCAGATAATGTGCAAATTGAAACATTGTTAAAATTACATTTATGAAAAGTATTAGAAAGACAGTTAAAATAATTGCAAATTGCGAAAAAACCAAAACCAAAAGCCAAATCTAAAGCTATTCGAGTTGTAAAAGAACAGAACAAAAACAAAGATAAAAGTGTTAAGCATAGGTGGTGACAATATAAAGAAGAAATATAAAAATGAAATTGTACACTGGACAAACTTAAATATGTTTTTGTGCCCGATAAAATATTTGCTTATTGAACTTTAATTATTAATTGAAATTAAATCAAACGTGTAAAAGAAAAGAAATACAACAAAAACAATAATATCCCAAAACACCTATATATAAAAAAAAAGGGTACAGGAAAATTGTTGTCCACAAATGAAAGTGCCACCAAAACAATAAGAACCATTGTTAATATAGAATCAAAAGTTAACCACAATAAAAAAACAAATTACTGTATCTAAACCACATCATCGAGAAGGCCTTCATCGAGGGTTTAAGTGGGTGAGTAAAAAATAAGTCGCGTCGAGTCTGCTTCCACAACTTGGTTGGCCAGTGTAACTGCCGTTAACGTTGTCAGCAGCTCGCGCGGACTTTCTATGTTTTGTGTTATCAATTGTTTTGTTTGTTTTGAGCACTCTTTCGTGAATACAAGTTTATGAATAATAATATAAAAAAAAAAAAATAAAAATAGAACTCTGTTTAAGTGATCAAGTGATCATCGAATTAAAATGTTATAGAACATTGCTGTTTTCTTCAGCACGAAAGCAAAGTTAAAGTTGTCCAATATAAAAATATGAATAGAATGAAATTGTAAATAAGAAATGAAATCAAAATTTATCAGATATACCGTATCTTTATACAGTAAAAGAAGATAATCAGTAATTAAAACCAAATGCAGAATTGATGCACTTTAACAAAAAAAATGTATATAATAGGACACACAGTATTATACAAGAATACAAAGTAAAATAATGAATACAAATTTGAAAATATGTTAGTGATGAAATCTTATACTTAGAAATTTATTTGTTAAGCTATTCTATAATTTTCAACATGGATTATGATTATGTTGCTCTTTTTTTTTTTTGTTGTTTATTTAATTAAAATTTTTTAAATGGAAACGCATAAATAGGACGTTACGTTTGGGGTCTTCGACCAAAACTATTTGAAAACTATGGCAGGGAGGGTAATGAAAAAGGGGAGTGACGATCAACACCTTAGTTCTCCCCCTTTGGCTTCACTACTCGTTTGTTACTTTCATTTTCTTGTCTTTCTGTTTTCTCTTTAGATGATTGCGTAACTTTTCTTTTTTTTTTCCAGAAATTTTTTTTGTTGTTGTGGCATTAAGGCTTTGGTGCTTTCGCCATGTGTGGTTTTGCATGAGGATCGTCTCATGGTTTAGTTTCAGGAGGGACTCTATAATATAACATTTAGCATTAGAACAGCAGCACCAGCAACAACACCAGCAACATCCCGCTAGAGCTAGGAATTAATGGGTCCCGCTCCGCTGGTATGTTGCTGCTCGAAAGGCCTGAGCAAATACCCTGTATTTGCTAAAGTCAAAAGAAAATCAGGCAACCATGATGCTACACTTTTGATGACGAGTCATTTAAATTTATTATTCCACACTCGCGATATGGTGGGATTTTTGGTAATTCATCTTTCATATAAACACCCCGAAAATGTTGAATATTTTTAGAGGCGAAACGCATGATATCAAAGTTAGATAAT
This sequence comes from Drosophila formosana, assembly GCA_035045625.1. Taxonomy (NCBI): domain Eukaryota; kingdom Metazoa; phylum Arthropoda; class Insecta; order Diptera; family Drosophilidae; genus Drosophila; species Drosophila formosana. The sequence goes on from JAWNOW010000035.1 coordinate 23,201, forward strand.
GCCCTTTTGGGTAGCTCACTTAGTAGTTTTTTTGCTTGCGATTTTGTTTTCGATTATTTTTATTAAATGATATACCATACCTTTTTTTGTATGGTTGTAAATACAATCCCTCACCCAACGAAACAGTTTCCATTTTTATACCCGCTACCTATAGGGTAGAAGGGTATTATAACTTAGTGCCAACAGAAAATGTATGTAACAGGCAGAAGGAGGCATCTCCGACCCCATAAAGTATATATATTCTTGATCAGCGTCAACAGCCGAGACGATATAGCCATGTCCGTCTGTCCGTCTATCAGTCTGTCCGTCTGTATGAACACCTAGATCTCAGAGACTATAAAAGCTAGAGCTACCAAATTTGGGGAAAGTACTCCTATAGGTCCTACGCAGGTCAAGTTTATTTCAAATGTTGGATGCCACGCCCCTTTCCGCCCCCAAAAGTCTGTAAAAGTCCGTAATAATAGACCTAGAGCATAAATTTTGGTATGCATATTAATAATTATATTCTCTATGATTCCTGTGAATTGGTTGAGATCGAATGAAAAACAAGGAAGTTATTAAAGAATCAATTTTATATGGAAAATTCATTTGCAGCTGCCCGCGCTTTATTTGTTTAGTTGACATTGTGACCATAACGGTGTTGTGGATTTTTATTCGCTATTTTCAAATATATACAAAAAACAAGTTTTAGTATATTTGGTATATTTTTTGTTAAAATATCATTTAAGTTTTTTGTTTTCTCTCGAAATGGGTTGCGGGTATCATACGGTCGAGCACTCTCGACTGCAACTTTCTTACTTGTTTTATTATGTCTCTTGTTTTCCTCTAGTTGCTGTTTTGCTATCTTTGCATTGTTAATAGACTTTACTATTGCTGCACTGCCTGACGCTAAACTGCCCACAGCGCTAAGTGCTTGCTGGTACAAGTGGTAAGAAGCCACCTATCTTGGGCACGTTTATAACCCGTGGAATTACAATATTTTTCCTACAACCCACTGAGTTAGGTACTGCTTTGCGTGCAACTTTTATTGCATGAAATATGTGAAGCAGTTTTTTTTTTTTCTATTCCTTGGTCGCCTTTTTGATTATTGAAGCAAGAGACGTTTTTACTACTTTCTTTGTCTTTTTCTGTTTTTATCCCATACCAAATTTTTTCGTTACCTTCATCATGTTCGTTACAAAGTACGCTGCTGCTCTCTCACCAAAACTGCTATTCGATGCTTTTACACGATCCCAGGCCCTATCAATTAAAACAGAGTCAGCTTTATGACGCTCACTCAAGTCCTTACTTTTTGAATATACTATGCCGTGTTCCCTACAAGCTTCATCCAAAGCATTGATTCCACGATCACCGCGTGCTAAAAGTTTCTCTAGCTTTGTACCTGGTCCACAGTTATTGTACCCAGGTAAATGCACCTCCACGGGTAGAGCGTTTATTATATTGTTTACAAGACCACCACCCTGTTTGACATTTGATTTACGAGTGTTTATATTATAAAAATGTTTCATCATTTTATAACGACCTCAATCCACCAACGTTCCTCATTGAATGAAGTACTTCTCTCATTAACATGCGTTTATTACCACAAAAGAAAAGCATCTTAGTGAGAAACATTGAAGGCAGTGGGTATGGGGAGGAGAATCAACAGCCTCGTCACAGTACCTTGCTACCAAACACAATTGGAGCTTTAATTGTTGGTCCATCAAATTGTGGAAAAATCAATGTGATGCTTAGCCTCATAGAGAGTCCAAATGGAGTAAAAATTGAAAATATTTATGTATTTTCAAAGGGTTTATATCAACCGAAATATGAGTATTTGGAAAAACTTATCAAACCAATACAAGGAATGGGATACTACATATTCTCCGCAAATGACACAGTTTTAACACCACAGGAAGCTAAAAACAATTCCAACATGATATTTGATGATATGGCATGTGAAAAACAGGAAAATATCCGAAACTATTTTTGTCAAACGTATACTCATATACCGAAACATTTAATACGTGATAATGTAAATTTTATTACAATGTTTTAACAAGACGATTTAAACATGCGACACATATATCGAGATCATGTAAATAGCAATATGGACTATTAAACATTTATGGAAATATCACGAAATTGTTGGGTGGATAAATTTGGATTTCTAGTAATCTCTAAGGATGACGATATAAAAACTGGCCGATATAGAAATAGATTTGATCAATTAATTATACTTTTATTAAAATGCATATAAGTATAATGAGGTGGCAGTGAAAAGACAGTCTTTAGTCATTTTTCAAAATGACTACATCTTTACATTGAACGGAAACACATCAATTATAATCGAAAACTGTTTCCCACAAATTGAACTAACACGCAATTATAAGTGTGCTCTCATTGACTTTTATACATACAATTCTATACCAAACGTTGAGAAAGGAAACAATTTATTTCACATTGGGGATAAAGTCATAGAAATACCAGTGGGCTCGTATGAACTCGATGACATAACAAAATATATTTTGAATGAGCTAAAAGTGTATGGTCTTCATGATACCCTAAAAATTCAAAGTAATAACAACACACTCCAAGTGCAAGTTTGCACTAGAAATGAAGCGATATTTTTTGATCGTGAACGAACTATTCGACATCTATTTGGATTTAATAAACGTATTTTAAGAGCACACAAGTCTGAAATTTACATCTCAGATAATCCAGTAAATATTTTAAAAATAAATACAATTAGTTTGGAATGTAACATTATTAGTGGCTCATATGTGGGTAATAGATCAAATCATGTGCTTCATAAATTTGGAATTAATGTCCCACCAGGTTACAAAATGAACATTACACCACGAAATCTGATTTATTTACCTGTCAACAGCAGAGAAATAAGCACACTCGAAGTACAGATAACTGATCAAACGGGAGATTTAGTCAACTTGCGTGGTGAAACTGTATCAATTAGTCTACACTTGCGGCCTACAGAATGATTATTTATAATAAAAAGCCAGCACATCACTCCAAACCCCTATTAGTAAACGTAAAGCTGACGTGAAAGCATTATCATCATCATATCATCATCATCATCTTCACCATCATAAATATTTAAAAAAGCATCAAATAAATGATCTGCACTATCCTTAAAAAATAAATTCATTTTAAAATCAGATTTTTGTTGTGCAAGATAAGCCCCTCAATGATGAGAGTATCACTAAAAATGAATATCACTCTTATTACCCATATCAACAAAACTTCAAGACAAACGATGAAGTTCGCATCACAATACAGAACCAAGATTTGTATGTGCTGCCGTGTGAAAATGGGTGTGAGCTGGATAGGACACGGTACACTGGAATAACATCGACTCTCAAGAACTTTCTCTCTGTGAGGCAACAGGAAGATCTACTTTATCGCAATGCTGGGTGGAGCTATTCTGTACCACTAAAAATGTTGATGGGATTTGGAGAAGACTACAAAAAAGTCATATTAAATTGTAAACATGAACTTATTCTCTTACTAGTTAAAAATACAGATGCTATGTATGTTAAAACAGTTGGCGATCATACACATAAAATTAACATACATAGTATTAGTTGGAAAGTACCCCACATTGTCCCAAGCGATAGTGCCAAAATTAAAATGTTTAATGTAGTAATATGTGGTGCTTGCTTACCACTAGCATTCCGCAGTTGGGACTGTTACATAAATCCTTCACTTGTGCAGGGGACACATTATGTATGGAATGTTAAATTGGATGCAAATAGAGAACGTCCGCGGTATGTATCATTGCATTTACATTGAATGGAAATCTAATTACAAACTATTTAATAAATGCAAAAGTATTTTTCAACTCTGAAGTCTATCCCTATGAGGATTTGAATATTAAATACAGTAAAAATCAGTTTGCTGTGTTGTATGATATGTATGTGAGATTTCAAGAGAGCTATTACAACCGAGAGGCTCGTGCACTTCTATCACCATCGGAATTCTTGTCTAAGGCTCCTATTGTTGTTGTAGATCTCTCATATCAGAATTTATCAGTCAAATCAGGGCCAATTGACGTAAAAATTTCTACCGAACTAACTGCAGCAAGTGAGATGAATACCAAAGTATATTGCCTTCTCATTCATGATCGTTTAGTTAAATACACTCCATTGACTGGATTAGTTCAACGTGTCGTCTAATTTCTTGGTAAATCATTTTCTCATTAAAATTTCGGAAATCAAGACAAATAGACGTCCACGGAACCCAAAATCAAAATACAAATTTAAAACATGTATTCCCCCGATAACAAAAAAAATACCACAACGAATTTTCCCTGAACGCTTGGAATACTTGGAGGAATCATTGGCATTTTTAAATAATAGACTAACTGATACCATGGTGGTTTCCAATCTTCATGGGCGTCATTTCACATCTTGTTGTTGGGCTAAAGACGATGTGTATTCTGAAGTCAACACATGTGCTTGTCATTTCTTTTCTGTTCGTTCATATAAAACTCAAAAAATAATGAAAATGTATGTAAATTTAGTGCATCGCTTCTACATATTGTATTTGAATATAAACTACAAAATAAAATTACAAGAGAACATAAACCAATTTTGTTATTTTATTGGGAATATGACAAATCATAAGAAATTGTCATATCCAAACGAAATTGTACACACTACTTGAGAAAAATAAAAAATGTGTGCAATAGAATATATAATGTTTAACATTGTACTTGAAAATAAAATTACTCTAAATATACACACAAAAATTGTATACACTACTTGAGAAGATAAAAATTATTATTAATATTTTCAAGAAAAACCGTTATTTTAATGGGGATTGGGATATGTAAACGAAAATTGTTCACACGATCGAAGGTGGTGTCAACTTATTCGAGGTCACCGTCCCCAGTTTTTCGAAGAGCTGCACGTTGCGTTCGAACGACTGCACGTGTCAAAGCCCCACCTCCCGTTTTTCGGGAGCATATAGCCATGCTATATATACCAGCTACTGCTGGTGCTAGTATATATTGAATGTGGCCTCTAAATAGTGTTGATCAGTGTGTGGGTAGCCGATAATTAACTATTTTTGCCTTTGTTGTTTTCTCTCTCTTCTGGGTTTTGTTTTGGTCGGCGTTTAATCAGTATTATGTGCAGCAAAAATATGCTGCATCTCACCTCCCCTTACTTCGATGAAGGGAAGGTGATGCACACATGGCCGCTCCTTGATATTTTTACTTGGAACGCTTGGTCATCCGCCTCCACCAGGAATTTCCGGCTCTGTCGGATCGCTCGTGGTCGAGCCATTTCCACCACCTTAGCGAATCCTATCGGAAGTAGACCACCCAGGCCTTTCAGCGTCCAACCGGTGGGTGCTGGTACCCAATCCAATTGGGCCCATGGAAGCCCAGCGTCCCGCTGCAGCTCCTCGGCTACTGCCAGCATCTCGGGCCAATCGCCTCCGGCCCATAGGTTCAGACCTGCCTCCTCCTCGACCATGTGGGCAAGTACCTCACACAGCGAGTCGGGCTAGTCCGGTGTAGGTGACGTGTGCGGGGTATGGTGACCATGCTGTCGTCCGAGGCGTAGGGACTATCGGTGAGCTCCCTCTGGTTGTGGGCTCGTCTTGGGTAACGCCCAGAATGGCCGCTCTGGTCCCCGAGGATTATTCCCTCTGCCTCAGCAGGGTCCATTGCTCTGTGGTCGTTGTGGCGATTTTGTGGAGAATGCGTTAGGTTTTTTTTCGTGAGGAACGGATAACGTTGCGTTTAGGACGTCACATTGGGGACTATCGGGATTAGTGCCTGACGAGATCGCGCTGTGGTACGGTTTGAGATCTGCCAAATAGGCCACGCGTCGTTGGGCCGAGCCCACCCGTTGCAGTCGTACGATATTTGCAGACACGAATTTGCGCACGACGTACGGTCCGTCAAATTTCGGCGCCTATTTGGCGAGATTCCGATATCGTGGCCCCGCTTCCATTGGCCATGCTGACCCGTGCTTGGATGTCCCGGAGCTTCGGATTGTCGAGTTCACTAATGAAGCTCCTCGTGGCTCCTGTATCGATGGTGGCCTGCCTGCCCTGGCCATCTATTTTGATGTTGGCCACGATCCTTGCACCCTCCACTCTTAGCAGGTGTTTTAATTCCCGGACTGGCTGTTGCCGGATCCCACCTGGTCCTGGGGCAGATGCGGCTAGTGGCCGTCTTCCAATGCCAGCCTGCAACACTCGGTCGTCCGGATCTCACGTTTTCCACATTGCCAGCAGAAGTAGGGGTGAGCTGTGTTAGCGATGTCGCCTCGTACCTTCTTATATAGCTGGTACTCCGGCATTAGGTTCTCGTACATCCTTTCCAGCTCTTGTTCTTCCGAGAAGCTCGCCCTCTTCATAAGAAGACGCAGCTCCACTAGGGCTCCCCAGCTCGTTCTTACCTGGTCCTGTAATCTCGGAAAGTATCTGAGGGCAGGAAGAACTTCAGGAACTCCAGCTTGAAATAAGTCCATGTCGACCCCTGTAGTCGACTCACACGACACCAGTCACTGGCGCTTCCTGTCAGTAGTTCTGACACTGCGGGGGAGAGCTGAATCAACTCTATCTGGTGGGCCGTTGCACGCTCCTCCACTCGCTCGAGGATCCGATTGCCCATCGAAGGATATGCCCCATCGGTGGACCGGGCCTGGGGTTCGGTTCGGAATACGTTGGGCATCACCAAAGACTGGTTCCGGCTTCCCCGCGAAATGTCCAGTAGTGTCTCTCCAGGCCTAGTCACCACTACCCTTGGAAGAGGAGTGTGTGTCGCTACTGGACATGGGCGTCGCACCGTGACCACCGGTGAAGCGGTTCGCGATGTCTTCGCTTCACTATCGCTGTGTTCATTAGCGTATTGTGCTGCCAGTTCCTCCATTCTTCGTGTTGTTTCTTCGTTGTGGTCGCTTCGGGAGATATGAAGCGCTAGCCGGCTTCGTAGGTGGGACACGTTGCCCTCGGTGGCCATAGCCACGAGATCGTCCTTGCGGCGGTAGTAGACCAGCTTACGTTGTGGTCTTGTGCTTGACTGGTTTCGTTGTATTTATGCTATATCCTGGGAAGATTGCTGCGCGTGCTGTATTCTTTCTGAAGGCGGGTCCTTGATTCTTTCGTTGTACTATATTGCAAGTTTATATTACTGCTTTCCTCTTGATGTGTTCAGATTAAAGGCTGAACCTTGATTTTGTAATTTTTTTTTAAGGCTACTCGCGATGTGTCCAGCTTGGAAGCTGGACCTTGACTGTTTTCGTTGTACGTTGCCTGCAGGTTTATATTACAGCCTGCTCTCGATGTGTTCAGCTTGAAGGCTGGACCTTGACTTTTGTTGTAGTTTACTTGCGGGTGTTCAGCTTTGCTCGCGATGTGTTCAGCTTGAAGGCTGAACCTTGACTGACTTTCTACTGACAGACAGCTCGCATTTTATACTATTTCGCGAGCGGCCATTTTGTGTTTTTGGGCGCGGGGCTGTTGTTTCTCGCCACCCGCCTTTGTTGCGACCGCCGCGCTGTTGCGTGGCTTTGCCCACGCGTGTCGCTTTTGTTTCCCGTTTCCCGAAGACTAGCTCCTTGAAACGGTACTTTGCCCTACTCAAAAATGTCTAATCCCTATTCTTGTCATCATCAAGAACCGCTTCACTGCCGTGTTTACTACCGGCCCTACTGAAATGAGCGTCTCGCTTGAAGATTACGGTGCGGGGGCGCATCTTTCCTGTGTAACGACGTTTTTCCAGCCGGGGTCGGCGTCTCTGTCTGCCAGGACCAGTTACAGAAATATTTATTTATTTCTGGAAACATTACTGGTCGATGAGCTAAGCCATAGCAAAAGGTCGGCAATAAAAATGTTACAAAACTCGTGCAGGCTAGAATGACCACAAGGAATGGAGAATGTACTCGAAGCCCGATGCACTCCCGCTGTCCACTCCTTAGACCACTAGTTTCGGAGAGTGGCTACCACGTCCTGGCGCGGCGTTACTGTTGCTGCGGCGGCACGGGCGCGGCTGCGCTGTTGCTGCGGCGCACGGGCGCGGCGGTGCTGTTGCTGTGGCGACACTGGCGCGGCGCTACTGTTGCTGCGGCGGCACGAGCGCGGATGCGCTGTTGCTGTGGCGGCACTGGCGCGGCTGTGCTCTTGTTGCGGCGGCACGGGCGCGGCTGTGCTGTTGTTGTGGCTGCACTGGCATGGCTGCGTTGTTGTTGCTGCGGTACTGGAGCGGCGCTACTGTTGCTGCGGCGGTTATTTTTCTCTTTTTCTCACTTGCGTCTTTCCATGTGCTCGTTCGAAAATCGACTCCTTTGAGCTTTTTCCACAGTGATGTCCCTTTTTTCGATAACTTATCGTGATCTCGATAATTCACCGTTTTTTCATGCAAAATATACCAGCTACTGCTGGTGCTAGTATATATTGAATGTGGCCGCTAAATAGTGTTGATCAGTGTGGCCGCTGCTAGTATATTTATCGAATATACTTCGTGGTTTGTTTTGGTAGGCGTCTAAGCAATATTGTGTGCAGCAAAAAAATGCTGCATCACACTGTTAATAAATTAATTATAATGTTCGCCTAATTTTTCTTTGTTTTTGAAACCATGCATCGCTGAGCAGTAGTAGGTCGGCCTACCCAATCGTAGGGATCCTGACACTTTTTAAACTGGAAAGAAAGCTCGTGAAAGGGTGGGTAAGGGCACACAACAAAATCAGTGTTGCCAGACGAGTGGATTGATCCTCTCTCCAACCTTGTTGTCTTTCTTACTTTATCTTTGTTCTATGTTTAATGCACTATTCCCATCCCCCCTCAGTACGCGAAATATTCAATATAATGCAACGCTGTGCAAAGGCATTGTTTTACACTTTTTGTTTACACTACAAGGTATTTTACAGTGGATCACACTCGACTGCAGCTCTCTTACTTGTTGTTTTATGAAAACGATTAATGTGGAAGGTTTGTTTTGTTTTGGAAACATGCGGTGGCTAGAGGAGAAAGGTTAGCTCTCCTCGAACTTTATTGAAGGGAACCTTTTTATTTTTCATAATTTTGGCCATTCTCGATCATGGTAGGGTGGGCGTCTAAAACTAAAGAAACAAGCAACAATGGGTACAATTAAGACCCACACACCTGTCCGACAAGAATCTTGGTACAGTTAGTTTATTATATTATTTGGCGACAAACCGCAGGGTTTCACTTTTCCATTCATACAGAACATGCGTCGCTAAAGTGGCTAATGGCCCAATCAGATTTATGTTCACAATTGCCACGATGGGCACTCAAGCTGCAAGGTTTAGCTTTTAAAATAGTCCACCTCAAAGGTAGTCAAAATATAGTCACACTGAAGGCTTATTAGCATTCAGTGTTGAAACGTTTATAGATCTGCAATCTGAGCATTTAATATCAAAAGATTATCATGAAAATATTCGACGATATTTGTATTGGCCAATCCTAGTTTGCAAATGTACCGAATACTCAAATCGTGCGGTACGATCACCTCTAGGCTTAGTCAAAGAGAATAAATCTGTCTTTCAAAAGATATTTATAGGTTTCTAGGGAACGTATCCTTTAAGTAAATCCCGTCTGTCCAAATATCAATTTTTGAAGCTAGTATAAATTTTTTCAACGGATGCAATCCATAGCTTCGTGAAAGAGGATTTATTTCATTGCTTCGGTGTAACTGAAACTTTTGCATCAGACAACGGTGTACAATTTAAGTCCCACAAATTCAAAGAATTGTTTGCAAAATATAGTGTACAACATTTTTATGCGGCTGTATACGCTCCGCAAGCAAATTCGTCTGAACCCATAAATCGATCAGTCATTGCTCCAATTAAAGCCTATATTATTGACCAGACTAATTACGATGAACAGCTTAGCCATAATAGTTGTGCTTTACGCTCTTGTAGGAATTCCGCAATCAGCCCTTATCACGTTGCTTTTAGACAGCACATAAGAACCATTGGTAACACGAATACGTTTCTACGAAATCTACAACTTTTGGAAGATCGTACAGTTAGTTTTGATCGAAACAATTCATTTGACTTATTAAGGAAAATTATTCAACGGAAGCATGTACAAATCGAAAAACAATACAATTTAAGAAGTCGTGAAGTGGTTTTTTAAAGTTTGTTAAGAGGATTATTGCCACAATTCTTAGCAAATCAATTTTGAGAAAGGTTTTAATGCGAAATTGGCGGCGGTGGTTTACACAAACAGCTATTGATATCATCGGTTGCATCAGCAAACAGCCTCCACGGCCTCAGCAACCAGCAACCAACACTCACAGTAACATAAAATATGCCCAACAAGGAGAACACCGCATCCAACTCGATTGACCTCACGGAAATATCCCAGCAGCCATTTTATGGACACAACTGAGGGGACTTTTATGACATTTTGAAGATCAATGATGACCTCTTGAAGATCAATGAAGACATTTTGAAGGCCAATGAGGACCGAGTGAAGAGTGCCTTTAAATCGTTGAAAGTAAAAAGTAAACTCCACATGAAGAAGCTACTTATCAACACACTATATAATATTATGAAAGCGAAAAAGGTAAAAGGAAAGTTTGGCAACGTGATGGTTGAGTTGGAGAACTGTTTCGTGTTCCACCCTTCTGGATTCAATGGGATTGAAGAGAGAATCCTGTAGCGTGTGGTTTGGGTGAACTGCTTTGACTTCTATGCTGCCACATAAGATAAAAAAGAATAAGTGTACTGAGATATGAATCTGTTTACCACAAAACGAAATTGAAAGTTTTTATCAATTAACGTATTATTAGGGTAACTAAATATTCGTAAACCGTATTCTATACCCACTCTAACAGGATAGCTTTTTTATAGTTGTGGGCTACTCCAAAATTATTGTTGAGTTTATTACAAGAGACGATAGTTTTTGATCGTAGTGCCGGCGATGAACCAAGAAGGAGAACTTAACAATTCTTATTAATAACATATTCCAATACATTATCGTTTGTTGAGGAAGGTAGTATCTGTCCACAACTATGCACTAGCCGCTAAGATTTTAAAGCCATACGCTTGGTCTTCAGCGGCCGTCGCAGAAGTTAATATCAGGATTCGCAGGTGCAGCGCTCGGGTAGATCACGTAATACGCGCTGGCCTGCAGCAGAGATTAAGTCTCCCGCCTGATGCAGCGCTTAAATGAGTCGCGCTATGCGCGCTCACCGGCGGCCAGGACCAAGAAACAATATGGGCTAAGAAAGGTCGACAATATTAATCAAACGCTTTAAAGCACCTTTAAAATTATGTACTTCTCAAAATTCCGCTCCTTCCGTTTCGACACTATTAAATATGTTGACAGGTGGATCACAAGATTATTTCTTTTATATATTCAAAACTGTCTTGCAATAAATGATCGCCACATATTCGTTTATTTTAATAAGTTTTGACAATGAATATTTGCGATAGATCCAAACGATCTACTCAAATGCAATTTTGCAAAGAAGTGATGCTGCTGTACTTTTCTTGCTTTTATAAAGCCAGCACGCAGCAGTGCATGCTGCCAAAATTATTTTCTTGAAACTAACGGAGTTATGGTATAATATTTTGTTGGACGTTGA
>JAWNOW010000351.1:0-143742 GCA_035045625.1 Drosophila formosana
TATTGTAAATTAAAAAATTATCAAACCCTGAAAATTCGGAAAATTATCAAGATTAGAGAAAAATGAAAATTTTTGCAATACAATAATAAATGTAAAACTGATATCTTAAAGTTGTCTAAATTAGGAAATCGACAATATGTTACAAATTAAAAATAAAAAACCAAAAAAACTAAAATTACTTATATTAAAAAATTAACAAAAATTGAATATTCGAAAAATTGACAAGATTTGAGGAAAATTTAAAATTTTGCAATACAATAAAAAATTTAAAATTGAGATTTAAAATTTTTCTAAATAAGGGATTCCACAAAATTTAAAAAAATTAAAAATTAAAAAACAAAAAAAAATTAAATTACTTATTTTAAAAAATTAACAGAAATTTAAAATTCGGAAAATGGCCAAGATTTGAGGAAATTTTAAATTTTTGCAATACAATAAAAAATGTAAAATTGAGATCTCAAAAGTTATCTTAATAAGGGATTCGACAAAATTAAAAAAAATGAAAAATTAAAAAATAAAATAAAATTCTTAAATTACTTATATTAAAAAATTAACGAAAACTGAAAATTCGGAAAATTGCCAAGATTTGAGGAAAATTTTAATTTTTGTAATACAATAAAAAATATAAGATTGGGACCTAAGAGTTGTCTTAATTAAGAAATCGACAAAATTTGAAAAATTACAAAATAAAAAAAAAACTTAAATTACTTAAATTAAAAAATTCATAAAAATTTTAAATTTGGAAAATTATCAAGATTCGAGGAAAATTTTAATTTTTGCAATACAATAAAAATTTAAAATTGGGATCTAAAAGTTGTCTAAATAAGGGATTCGACAAAATTTAAAAAAATAAAAAATTAAAATGTAAAAAAAATACTTAAATTACTTATATTAAAGAATCAACAAAAATTGAAAATTCGGAAAATTGTCAAGATTCAAGGAAAATTAGAATTTTTTTAATACAATAAAAAATTTAAAATTATGATCTAAAAGTTATTAAATTAAGGATTTGACAAAATTTAAAAAATTTAAAAATTAAAAAATAAAAAAAAATTCTTATATTACTTATATTAAAAAATGAATAACAAACCGAAAATTCGGATATTTGCCAAAATTTGGGGAAAATTTAAATTTTTGCAATACAATAAAAAATGTAAAATTGAGATCTAAAAGTTGTCTGAATTAAAAAATCAACAAAATTCGACAAATTAAAAAAAAAAAAAACAAATTTAAATCACTTATATTAAAAAATTAACAAAAATTGGAAATTCGGATAATTTTCCAATATTTGAGAAAAATTTAAATTTTTGCAATACAATAAAAAAATTTAAAATTGAGATCTAAAAGTTGTCTAAATTAAGATAATCGACAAAATTTGAAAAATTACAAAATACAAAAAAAAAACTTAAATTACGTATACTAAAAAATGAATTAAAATTGAAAATTCGGAAAATTGTCAAGAGTCGAGGAAAATTAGAAATTTGTAATACAATAAAATGTGTAAAATTATGATCTAAAAGTTGTCTAAATTAAGAAATCGACAAAATTTGACAAATTAAAAAATAGAAAAAAAAACTTAAATTAATTATATTAAAAAATTAACAAAAATTTAAAATTCGTATAATTGCCAAAATTTGAGGAAAATTTAAATTTTTGCAATACAATAAAAAATATTTAAAATTGAGATCTAAAAGTTTTCTAAATTAAGGATTCGGCAAAGTTTGAAAAATTTAAAACTTAAAAAATAAAACAAAATACTTATATTACTTATATTAAAAAATTAACACAAACTGAAAATTCGGAAAATTGTCAAGATTCAAGAAAATTTGAATGTTTGCAATACAATAACAAAATGTAAAATTGGGACCTAAAAGTTGTCTAAATTAAGAAATCGACAAAATTTGAAAAATTACAAAATAAAAAAAATACTTAAATTACTTAAATTAACAAAAATTTTAAATTTGGAAAATTATCAAGATTCGAGGAAAATTTTAATTAATACGGAAGTGTAGAGCAGGACCTTGTATTCTAGACTAAGAGAGGACCGAGCGTTGATAAGCCAATTAAGATTATTAGCTTTTAGTTTTAGTTGTGTTCTCTTGGCTTCGATGTGCCTTCGCCAGGTGAGTCGTCTGTCGAGGTGTACTCCTAAATACGTAACGTCGTTCGCTTGCGGAAGTGTGGAATTGTATAGTCATAGCGGTGGGCAATTTTGCCTGTGTAGGGTTAACGTAACATGCTTACTTTTTTGTTCGATTACTTTTATTCGCCAGTCAGATAGCCACTTTTCCACTTCGACTAGATGAAGAGCCAGTTGCGCTGATGCTTGGATAGGACACTTGGAACGGCTGAGAATAGCTGTATCGTCGGCAAAGTTAGATGTTATTAATCGTTTGTTGGGATGTCTGCTGTGTATAGAACGTATAGTGTTGGGCCCAGTACGCTGCCTTGGGGGACTCCAGCTCTAGAGATGTAATCGTCAGACATTTCACTGCGAATTTCCTGTCATATAGGTAAGATTCTAATAGTTTATGTGTATTATTAGGAAGTGTTGCTCTGATCTTATGCATTAGACCTTCTAACCAAACTCTATCGAATGCTTGGGCTACATCTACAAGTATTGCAGTGCAATAACATATTCTCGATTTTCGAATGCTATTCGTATATCAGAGGTTATGCGATTGACCTGCTCGATAGTTCCGTGTTTTCACGAAATCCAAATTGGTGTGATGGGATTTTATTATGGATTCTTAGAAATGAATTTATCCGAGTCAGCACACACTTTTCAAAGAGTTTGGATAAGCATGATAATAAGCTTATTGGTCTGTACGAAGAGGGAATTGTGTGATCTTTGCCAGGTTTCGGAATCATTATTATCATTGATTTTTTCCATTTATCTGGAAACTGGCCAAGCCTTGTAATGGCATTGAAGAGCTGGGTGATAGTGCAAACTGCGCAATATGGGAGCTCAATAATCATTTTTGGTGTTATGTTGGTCTGCCAAAGGAAACGTGGTCAAGCTTCTTGCTGGCTTTTATAATTGCATTGTAGAGCTGCTTACCTTTAGGAGTTACGAGGCGAGATCCCCAGTGTGTGTGCTTGGCATTATAGTCTCCTGCTGCTATGAAGAGCTCGCACTGCATAAACTCAGCTTCACATTAGATCTTGCATAGTAGTCCGCATGAAAGACATGAACTTCATTAAGCTTTGCTGTAGGTCAGAGAACTTGGCCTTAAGTTATTTTGTGGCTGCTCCAGTGTGCAGTATGACCGTGTATGGCCATATTCTTGAGAATTCATAGTTTGTACTGGTCCTTTGCGTTTGTGTGGTTCTTCTACAGTGATTCTGCGATGTAGTAGAAACTGAAGTGCACTTCGTTTTTCTTAAGAGAAGTGTTGTCTGGATCAAGTTCTACCATGAAAAGCGGTTGGGGCTTCCTTTCCTTGTTTAAAATGTTAAAGACTGACTTATTTCTGCTGGTGCTACATCAGACTCTATGCCCTTTGGTATTACTTCTAGGCCCTTGCTGCTTTTCAGTTGGAACGTGCAGTAGTTCATTTTATTATCGATTAAATGTTTCGATAAAACTCTATAATTATCTTCCGACTTCATTTTAACTTTTGTTTCATGGATTTTACCCCGTCCAAGGGGAATTATATGAAAGTCCTTTGCAATAAGCTCTACAATTTTGTTAACAAGGGCATTGGAGCTTTTCTCCCGTTTGTATATTGGTGGTGGCTTTGGCTTCTTTTTGACATCTACCTCGGGTTCGCCCGAAAGGTCTACTAAAATTTCAAACCTATTGGTGTTGTTGAGCTTTTCGCTTGAAGATGCTCTGGAACTGCGAGTCGAGTTTAAAGGGCTTAACTTCCATTTAATTTGTATGTAACGGTCCATTTCAGTCTGCACAGCGGGTCAGTTACGTTTTTTGCTTTTTGTTTTATTGGCAACGCAGCGGTCGTAGAATTTGTTTTAGTTTGATTTATTTTGATCGGTGATTCGTAAAGCGCTTTTGTTGTTGTCATCGGTGACACAGAAAGAGCATTTGCTGATGACGATGGGATCGAGCGGGCAGCCGACACCGTTACAGTTGATGTTGTTGTTACAGTTGCAGTACTCAGAGAGACTGTTGTGGTAGTCTCCGTAGGTAGGAGCAGGTCTCTCAGTTCATTACTTGCTAGTTTCGCAGTGCGCTCTGCAATCTGAGATGGTAATGCTGGAGAGCATGAACGCGGTCGCTCACTTGCTAAATGCAAGAGTTCTTTCGTTGGGTTGGGGGTAATTGACCGCTGCGTTTTTGCGTCAGCAGAATTTTGGGTTGGTTCGGCTACAAAAGAGAAGCACGCGTTGTTTCGTTGCAGAGAGAGCCGGCGCTCGTCTTGCTCACGCTGCATTTGCTTACGAATGTCGCTTTGGCTCATCTTTTTAACCGCGGTTTATTTTTATTGGATATAAGTAAATATTAATTAATCAATTGGTAAATAATCAAATAATTAGATATTTTGTGCGACTTCATCGCACTAAGCGTCTTTTCCCGTTGTAATCTTATTAATACGTCTCCCACTACGTTTTAAACTTGTGTAATTTATTTTGTTTCCCAGAGCTCAGTAATACACGTCTGCATGCGGTAACAATTTAATGTGTATTGTAAATTAAAAAATTATCAAACCCTGAAAATTCGGAAAATTATCAAGATTAGAGAAAAATGAAAATTTTTGCAATACAATAATAAATGTAAAACTGATATCTTAAAGTTGTCTAAATTAGGAAATCGACAATATGTTACAAATTAAAAATAAAAAACCAAAAAAACTAAAATTACTTATATTAAAAAATTAACAAAAATTGAATATTCGAAAAATTGACAAGATTTGAGGAAAATTTAAAATTTTGCAATACAATAAAAAATTTAAAATTGAGATTTAAAATTTTTCTAAATAAGGGATTCCACAAAATTTAAAAAAATTAAAAATTAAAAAACAAAAAAAAATTAAATTACTTATTTTAAAAAATTAACAGAAATTTAAAATTCGGAAAATGGCCAAGATTTGAGGAAATTTTAAATTTTTGCAATACAATAAAAAATGTAAAATTGAGATCTCAAAAGTTATCTTAATAAGGGATTCGACAAAATTAAAAAAAATGAAAAATTAAAAAATAAAATAAAATTCTTAAATTACTTATATTAAAAAATTAACGAAAACTGAAAATTCGGAAAATTGCCAAGATTTGAGGAAAATTTTAATTTTTGTAATACAATAAAAAATATAAGATTGGGACCTAAGAGTTGTCTTAATTAAGAAATCGACAAAATTTGAAAAATTACAAAATAAAAAAAAAACTTAAATTACTTAAATTAAAAAATTCATAAAAATTTTAAATTTGGAAAATTATCAAGATTCGAGGAAAATTTTAATTTTTGCAATACAATAAAAATTTAAAATTGGGATCTAAAAGTTGTCTAAATAAGGGATTCGACAAAATTTAAAAAAATAAAAAATTAAAATGTAAAAAAAATACTTAAATTACTTATATTAAAGAATCAACAAAAATTGAAAATTCGGAAAATTGTCAAGATTCAAGGAAAATTAGAATTTTTTTAATACAATAAAAAATTTAAAATTATGATCTAAAAGTTATTAAATTAAGGATTTGACAAAATTTAAAAAATTTAAAAATTAAAAAATAAAAAAAAATTCTTATATTACTTATATTAAAAAATGAATAACAAACCGAAAATTCGGATATTTGCCAAAATTTGGGGAAAATTTAAATTTTTGCAATACAATAAAAAATGTAAAATTGAGATCTAAAAGTGGTCTGAATTAAAAAATCAACAAAATTCGACAAATTAAAAAAAAAAAAACAAATTTAAATCACTTATATTAAAAAATTAACAAAAATTGGAAATTCGGATAATTTTCCAATATTTGAGAAAAATTTAAATTTTTGCAATACAATAAAAAAATTTAAAATTGAGATCTAAAAGTTGTCTAAATTAAGATAATCGACAAAATTTGAAAAATTACAAAATACAAAAAAAAAACTTAAATTACGTATACTAAAAAATGAATTAAAATTGAAAATTCGGAAAATTGTCAAGAGTCGAGGAAAATTAGAAATTTGTAATACAATAAAATGTGTAAAATTATGATCTAAAAGTTGTCTAAATTAAGAAATCGACAAAATTTGACAAATTAAAAAATAGAAAAAAAAAACTTAAATTAATTATATTAAAAAATTAACAAAAATTTAAAATTCGTATAATTGCCAAAATTTGAGGAAAATTTAAATTTTTGCAATACAATAAAAAATATTTAAAATTGAGATCTAAAAGTTTTCTAAATTAAGGATTCGGCAAAGTTTGAAAAATTTAAAACTTAAAAAATAAAACAAAATACTTATATTACTTATATTAAAAAATTAACACAAACTGAAAATTCGGAAAATTGTCAAGATTCAAGAAAATTTGAATGTTTGCAATACAATAACAAAATGTAAAATTGGGACCTAAAAGTTGTCTAAATTAAGAAATCGACAAAATTTGAAAAATTACAAAATAAAAAAAATACTTAAATTACTTAAATTAACAAAAATTTTAAATTTGGAAAATTATCAAGATTCGAGGAAAATTTTAATTAATACGGAAGTGTAGAGCAGGACCTTGTATTCTAGACTAAGAGAGGACCGAGCGTTGATAAGCCAATTAAGATTATTAGCTTTTAGTTTTAGTTGTGTTCTCTTGGCTTCGATGTGCCTTCGCCAGGTGAGTCGTCTGTCGAGGTGTACTCCTAAATACGTAACGTCGTTCGCTTGCGGAAGTGTGGAATTGTATAGTCATAGCGGTGGGCAATTTTGCCTGTGTAGGGTTAACGTAACATGCTTACTTTTTTGTTCGATTACTTTTATTCGCCAGTCAGATAGCCACTTTTCCACTTCGACTAGATGAAGAGCCAGTTGCGCTGATGCTTGGATAGGACACTTGGAACGGCTGAGAATAGCTGTATCGTCGGCAAAGTTAGATGTTATTAATCGTTTGTTGGGATGTCTGCTGTGTATAGAACGTATAGTGTTGGGCCCAGTACGCTGCCTTGGGGGACTCCAGCTCTAGAGATGTAATCGTCAGACATTTCACTGCGAATTTCCTGTCATATAGGTAAGATTCTAATAGTTTATGTGTATTATTAGGAAGTGTTGCTCTGATCTTATGCATTAGACCTTCTAACCAAACTCTATCGAATGCTTGGGCTACATCTACAAGTATTGCAGTGCAATAACATATTCTCGATTTTCGAATGCTATTCGTATATCAGAGGTTATGCGATTGACCTGCTCGATAGTTCCGTGTTTTCACGAAATCCAAATTGGTGTGATGGGATTTTATTATGGATTCTTAGAAATGAATTTATCCGAGTCAGCACACACTTTTCAAAGAGTTTGGATAAGCATGATAATAAGCTTATTGGTCTGTACGAAGAGGGAATTGTGTGATCTTTGCCAGGTTTCGGAATCATTATTATCATTGATTTTTTCCATTTATCTGGAAACTGGCCAAGCCTTGTAATGGCATTGAAGAGCTGGGTGATAGTGCAAACTGCGCAATATGGGAGCTCAATAATCATTTTTGGTGTTATGTTGGTCTGCCAAAGGAAACGTGGTCAAGCTTCTTGCTGGCTTTTATAATTGCATTGTAGAGCTGCTTACCTTTAGGAGTTACGAGGCGAGATCCCCAGTGTGTGTGCTTGGCATTATAGTCTCCTGCTGCTATGAAGAGCTCGCACTGCATAAACTCAGCTTCACATTAGATCTTGCATAGTAGTCCGCATGAAAGACATGAACTTCATTAAGCTTTGCTGTAGGTCAGAGAACTTGGCCTTAAGTTATTTTGTGGCTGCTCCAGTGTGCAGTATGACCGTGTATGGCCATATTCTTGAGAATTCATAGTTTGTACTGGTCCTTTGCGTTTGTGTGGTTCTTCTACAGTGATTCTGCGATGTAGTAGAAACTGAAGTGCACTTCGTTTTTCTTAAGAGAAGTGTTGTCTGGATCAAGTTCTACCATGAAAAGCGGTTGGGGCTTCCTTTCCTTGTTTAAAATGTTAAAGACTGACTTATTTCTGCTGGTGCTACATCAGACTCTATGCCCTTTGGTATTACTTCTAGGCCCTTGCTGCTTTTCAGTTGGAACGTGCAGTAGTTCATTTTATTATCGATTAAATGTTTCGATAAAACTCTATAATTATCTTCCGACTTCATTTTAACTTTTGTTTCATGGATTTTACCCCGTCCAAGGGGAATTATATGAAAGTCCTTTGCAATAAGCTCTACAATTTTGTTAACAAGGGCATTGGAGCTTTTCTCCCGTTTGTATATTGGTGGTGGCTTTGGCTTCTTTTTGACATCTACCTCGGGTTCGCCCGAAAGGTCTACTAAAATTTCAAACCTATTGGTGTTGTTGAGCTTTTCGCTTGAAGATGCTCTGGAACTGCGAGTCGAGTTTAAAGGGCTTAACTTCCATTTAATTTGTATGTAACGGTCCATTTCAGTCTGCACAGCGGGTCAGTTACGTTTTTTGCTTTTTGTTTTATTGGCAACGCAGCGGTCGTAGAATTTGTTTTAGTTTGATTTATTTTGATCGGTGATTCGTAAAGCGCTTTTGTTGTTGTCATCGGTGACACAGAAAGAGCATTTGCTGATGACGATGGGATCGAGCGGGCAGCCGACACCGTTACAGTTGATGTTGTTGTTACAGTTGCAGTACTCAGAGAGACTGTTGTGGTAGTCTCCGTAGGTAGGAGCAGGTCTCTCAGTTCATTACTTGCTAGTTTCGCAGTGCGCTCTGCAATCTGAGATGGTAATGCTGGAGAGCATGAACGAGGTCGCTCACTTGCTAAATGCAAGAGTTCTTTCGTTGGGTTGGGGGTAATTGACCGCTGCGTTTTTGCGTCAGCAGAATTTTGGGTTGGTTCGGCTACAAAAGAGAAGCACGCGTTGTTTCGTTGCAGAGAGAGCCGGCGCTCGTCTTGCTCACGCTGCATTTGCTTACGAATGTCGCTTTGACTCATCTTCTTAACCGCGGATTAGTTTAATTGGATACAGGTAAATATTAATTAATCAATTGGTAAATAATCAAATAATTAGATATTTTGTGCGACTTCATCGCACTAAGCGTCTTTTCCCGTTGTAATCTTATTAATACGTCTCCCACTACGTTTTAAACTTGTGTAATTTATTTTGTTTCCCAGAGCTCAGTAATACACGTCTGCATGCGGTAACAATTTAATGTGTATTGTAAATTAAAAAATTATCAAACCCTGAAAATTCGGAAAATTATCAAGATTAGAGAAAAATGAAAATTTTTGCAATACAATAATAAATGTAAAACTGATATCTTAAAGTTGTCTAAATTAGGAAATCGACAATATGTTACAAATTAAAAATAAAAAACCAAAAAAACTAAAATTACTTATATTAAAAAATTAACAAAAATTGAATATTCGAAAAATTGACAAGATTTGAGGAAAATTTAAAATTTTGCAATACAATAAAAAATTTAAAATTGAGATTTAAAATTTTTCTAAATAAGGGATTCCACAAAATTTAAAAAAATTAAAAATTAAAAAACAAAAAAAAATTAAATTACTTATTTTAAAAAATTAACAGAAATTTAAAATTCGGAAAATGGCCAAGATTTGAGGAAATTTTAAATTTTTGCAATACAATAAAAAATGTAAAATTGAGATCTCAAAAGTTATCTTAATAAGGGATTCGACAAAATTAAAAAAAAATTAAAAATTAAAAAATAAAATAAAATTCTTAAATTACTTATATTAAAAAATTAACGAAAACTGAAAATTCGGAAAATTGCCAAGATTTGAGGAAAATTTTAATTTTTGTAATACAATAAAAAATATAAGATTGGGACCTAAGAGTTGTCTTAATTAAGAAATCGACAAAATTTGAAAAATTACAAAATAAAAAAAAAACTTAAATTACTTAAATTAAAAAATTCATAAAAATTTTAAATTTGGAAAATTATCAAGATTCGAGGAAAATTTTAATTTTTGCAATACAATAAAAATTTAAAATTGGGATCTAAAAGTTGTCTAAATAAGGGATTCGACAAAATTTAAAAAAATAAAAAATTAAAATGTAAAAAAAATACTTAAATTACTTATATTAAAGAATCAACAAAAATTGAAAATTCGGAAAATTGTCAAGATTCAAGGAAAATTAGAATTTTTTTAATACAATAAAAAATTTAAAATTATGATCTAAAAGTTATTAAATTAAGGATTTGACAAAATTTAAAAAATTTAAAAATTAAAAAATAAAAAAAAATTCTTATATTACTTATATTAAAAAATGAATAACAAACCGAAAATTCGGATATTTGCCAAAATTTGGGGAAAATTTAAATTTTTGCAATACAATAAAAAATGTAAAATTGAGATCTAAAAGTTGTCTGAATTAAAAAATCAACAAAATTCGACAAATTAAAAAAAAAAAAAAACAAATTTAAATCACTTATATTAAAAAATTAACAAAAATTGGAAATTCGGATAATTTTCCAATATTTGAGAAAAATTTAAATTTTTGCAATACAATAAAAAAATTTAAAATTGAGATCTAAAAGTTGTCTAAATTAAGATAATCGACAAAATTTGAAAAATTACAAAATACAAAAAAAAACTTAAATTACGTATACTAAAAAATGAATTAAAATTGAAAATTCGGAAAATTGTCAAGATTCGAGGAAAATTAGAAATTTGTAATACAATAAAATGTGTAAAATTATGATCTAAAAGTTGTCTAAATTAAGAAATCGACAAAATTTGACAAATTAAAAAATAGAAAAAAAAACTTAAATTAATTATATTAAAAAATTAACAAAAATTTAAAATTCGTATAATTGCCAAAATTTGAGGAAAATTTAAATTTTTGCAATACAATAAAAAATTTTAAAATTGAGATTAAAAGTTTTCTAAATTAAGGATTCGGCAAAGTTTGAAAAATTTAAAACTTAAAAAATAAAACAAAATACTTATATTACTTATATTAAAAAATTAACACAAACTGAAAATTCGGAAAATTGTCAAGATTCAAGAAAATTTGAATGTTTGCAATACAATAACAAAATGTAAAATTGGGACCTAAAAGTTGTCTAAATTAAGAAATCGACAAAATTTGAAAAATTACAAAATAAAAAAAATACTTAAATTACTTAAATTAACAAAAATTTTAAATTTGGAAAATTATCAAGATTCGAGGAAAATTTTAATTAATACGGAAGTGTAGAGCAGGACCTTGTATTCTAGACTAAGAGAGGACCGAGCGTTGATAAGCCAATTAAGATTATTAGCTTTTAGTTTTAGTTGTGTTCTCTTGGCTTCGATGTGCCTTCGCCAGGTGAGTCGTCTGTCGAGGTGTACTCCTAAATACGTAACGTCGTTCGCTTGCGGAAGTGTGGAATTGTATAGTCATAGCGGTGGGCAATTTTGCCTGTGTAGGGTTAACGTAACATGCTTACTTTTTTGTTCGATTACTTTTATTCGCCAGTCAGATAGCCACTTTTCCACTTCGACTAGATGAAGAGCCAGTTGCGCTGATGCTTGGATAGGACACTTGGAACGGCTGAGAATAGCTGTATCGTCGGCAAAGTTAGATGTTATTAATCGTTTGTTGGGATGTCTGCTGTGTATAGAACGTATAGTGTTGGGCCCAGTACGCTGCCTTGGGGGACTCCAGCTCTAGAGATGTAATCGTCAGACATTTCACTGCGAATTTCCTGTCATATAGGTAAGATTCTAATAGTTTATGTGTATTATTAGGAAGTGTTGCTCTGATCTTATGCATTAGACCTTCTAACCAAACTCTATCGAATGCTTGGGCTACATCTACAAGTATTGCAGTGCAATAACATATTCTCGATTTTCGAATGCTATTCGTATATCAGAGGTTATGCGATTGACCTGCTCGATAGTTCCGTGTTTTCACGAAATCCAAATTGGTGTGATGGGATTTTATTATGGATTCTTAGAAATGAATTTATCCGAGTCAGCACACACTTTTCAAAGAGTTTGGATAAGCATGATAATAAGCTTATTGGTCTGTACGAAGAGGGAATTGTGTGATCTTTGCCAGGTTTCGGAATCATTATTATCATTGATTTTTTCCATTTATCTGGAAACTGGCCAAGCCTTGTAATGGCATTGAAGAGCTGGGTGATAGTGCAAACTGCGCAATATGGGAGCTCAATAATCATTTTTGGTGTTATGTTGGTCTGCCAAAGGAAACGTGGTCAAGCTTCTTGCTGGCTTTTATAATTGCATTGTAGAGCTGCTTACCTTTAGGAGTTACGAGGCGAGATCCCCAGTGTGTGTGCTTGGCATTATAGTCTCCTGCTGCTATGAAGAGCTCGCACTGCATAAACTCAGCTTCACATTAGATCTTGCATAGTAGTCCGCATGAAAGACATGAACTTCATTAAGCTTTGCTGTAGGTCAGAGAACTTGGCCTTAAGTTATTTTGTGGCTGCTCCAGTGTGCAGTATGACCGTGTATGGCCATATTCTTGAGAATTCATAGTTTGTACTGGTCCTTTGCGTTTGTGTGGTTCTTCTACAGTGATTCTGCGATGTAGTAGAAACTGAAGTGCACTTCGTTTTTCTTAAGAGAAGTGTTGTCTGGATCAAGTTCTACCATGAAAAGCGGTTGGGGCTTCCTTTCCTTGTTTAAAATGTTAAAGACTGACTTATTTCTGCTGGTGCTACATCAGACTCTATGCCCTTTGGTATTACTTCTAGGCCCTTGCTGCTTTTCAGTTGGTACGTGCAGTAGTTCATTTTATTATCGATTAAATGTTTCGATAAAACTCTATAATTATCTTCCGACTTCATTTTAACTTTTGTTTCATGGATTTTACCCCGTCCAAGGGGAATTATATGAAAGTCCTTTGCAATAAGCTCTACAATTTTGTTAACAAGGGCATTGGAGCTTTTCTCCCGTTTGTATATTGGTGGTGGCTTTGGCTTCTTTTTGACATCTACCTCGGGTTCGCCCGAAAGGTCTACTAAAATTTCAAACCTATTGGTGTTGTTGAGCTTTTCGCTTGAAGATGCTCTGGAACTGCGAGTCGAGTTTAAAGGGCTTAACTTCCATTTAATTTGTATGTAACGGTCCATTTCAGTCTGCACAGCGGGTCAGTTACGTTTTTTGCTTTTTGTTTTATTGGCAACGCAGCGGTCGTAGAATTTGTTTTAGTTTGATTTATTTTGATCGGTGATTCGTAAAGCGCTTTTGTTGTTGTCATCGGTGACACAGAAAGAGCATTTGCTGATGACGATGGGATCGAGCGGGCAGCCGACACCGTTACAGTTGATGTTGTTGTTACAGTTGCAGTACTCAGAGAGACTGTTGTGGTAGTCTCCGTAGGTAGGAGCAGGTCTCTCAGTTCATTACTTGCTAGTTTCGCAGTGCGCTCTGCAATCTGAGATGGTAATGCTGGAGAGCATGAACGAGGTCGCTCACTTGCTAAATGCAAGAGTTCTTTCGTTGGGTTGGGGTAATTGACCGCTGCGTTTTTGCGTCAGCAGAATTTTGGGTTGGTTCGGCTACAAAAAAGAAGCACGCGTTGTTTCGTTGCAGAGAGAGCCGGCGCTCGTCTTGCTCACGCTGCATTTGCTTACGAATGTCGCTTTGACTCATCTTCTTAACCGCGGATTAGTTTAATTGGATACAGGTAAATATTAATTAATCAATTGGTAAATAATCAAATAATTAGATATTTTGTGCGACTTCATCGCACTAAGCGTCTTTTCCCGTTGTAATCTTATTAATACGTCTCCCACTACGTTTTAAACTTGTGTAATTTATTTTGTTTCCCAGAGCTCAGTAATACACGTCTGCATGCGGTAACAATTTAATGTGTATTGTAAATTAAAAAATTATCAAACCCAGAAAATTCGGAAAATTATCAAGATTAGAGAAAAATGAAAATTTTTGCAATACAATAATAAATGTAAAACTGATATCTTAAAGTTGTCTAAATTAGGAAATCGACAATATGTTACAAATTAAAAATAAAAAACCAAAAAAACTAAAATTACTTATATTAAAAAATTAACAAAAATTGAATATTCGAAAAATTGACAAGATTTGAGGAAAATTTAAAATTTTGCAATACAATAAAAAATTTAAAATTGAGATTTAAAATTTTTCTAAATAAGGGATTCCACAAAATTTAAAAAAATTAAAAATTAAAAAACAAAAAAAAATTAAATTACTTATTTTAAAAAATTAACAGAAATTTAAAATTCGGAAAATGGCCAAGATTTGAGGAAATTTTAAATTTTTGCAATACAATAAAAAATGTAAAATTGAGATCTCAAAAGTTATCTTAATAAGGGATTCGACAAAATTGCAAAAAAAATGAAAAATTAAAAAATAAAATAAAATTCTTAAATTACTTATATTAAAAAATTAACGAAAACTGAAAATTCGGAAAATTGCCAAGATTTGAGGAAAATTTTAATTTTTGTAATACAATAAAAAATATAAGATTGGGACCTAAGAGTTGTCTTAATTAAGAAATCGACAAAATTTGAAAAATTACAAAATAAAAAAAAAACTTAAATTACTTAAATTAAAAAATTCATAAAAATTTTAAATTTGGAAAATTATCAAGATTCGAGGAAAATTTTAATTTTTGCAATACAATAAAAATTTAAAATTGGGATCTAAAAGTTGTCTAAATAAGGGATTCGACAAAATTTAAAAAAATAAAAAATTAAAATGTAAAAAAAATACTTAAATTACTTATATTAAAGAATCAACAAAAATTGAAAATTCGGAAAATTGTCAAGATTCAAGGAAAATTAGAATTTTTTTAATACAATAAAAAATTTAAAATTATGATCTAAAAGTTATTAAATTAAGGATTTGACAAAATTTAAAAAATTTAAAAATTAAAAAATAAAAAAAAATTCTTATATTACTTATATTAAAAAATGAATAACAAACCGAAAATTCGGATATTTGCCAAAATTTGGGGAAAATTTAAATTTTTGCAATACAATAAAAAATGTAAAATTGAGATCTAAAAGTTTTCTAAATTAAGGATTCGGCAAAGTTTGAAAAATTTAAAACTTAAAAAATAAAACAAAATACTTATATTACTTATATTAAAAAATTAACACAAACTGAAAATTCGGAAAATTGTCAAGATTCAAGAAAATTTGAATGTTTGCAATACAATAACAAAATGTAAAATTGGGACCTAAAAGTTGTCTAAATTAAGAAATCGACAAAATTTGAAAAATTACAAAATAAAAAAAATACTTAAATTACTTAAATTAACAAAAATTTTAAATTTGGAAAATTATCAAGATTCGAGGAAAATTTTAATTTTTGCAATACAATAAAAATTTAAAATTGGGATCTAAAAGTTGTCTAAATAAGGGATTCGACAAAATTTAAAAAAATAAAAAATTAAAATGTAAAAAAAATACTTAAATTACTTATATTAAAGAATCAACAAAAATTGAAAATTCGGAAAATTGTCAAGATTCGAGGAAAATTAGAATTTTTTTAATACAATAAAAAATGTATAATTATGCTCTAAAAGTTGTTTAAATTAAGAATTCGACAAAATTTAAAAAATTGAAAACTTAAAAAATAAAAAAAATACTTATATTGCTTAAATTAAAAAATTAACTCAAAGTGAAAATTCGGAAAATTTTTAAGATTCGAGAAATATTTTAATTTTTGCAATACAATAAAGAATGTAAAATTGGGACCTTAAAGTTGTCTAAATTAGGAAATCGACAAAATTTGAAAAATTACAAAATAAAAAGAAAATACTTGAATCAATTAAATTAAAAAATTAACAAAAACTGTAAATTCAAAAAATTGTCAAGAGTGGAGGAAAATTTAAATGTTTGCAGTACAATAACAAATGTAAAATTGAGATCTAAAAGTTGTCTAAATTAAGAAATCGACAAAATTTGAAAAATTAAAAAAAAAATACTTAAATCACTTAAATTAAACATTTTTTTTTTTAAATACTTTACTTTTATTTATTAGATCTTCTCTTAAGTAGAGACTATCAATAAGTTATCAAATCTTATAACTAAACATTAATTAACAAGACAAATTGAATTGTTTTTGGGTTGCTGGGTTGGTAGATCATTACGACGACGACGGGAGCGGCTACACAGCCGGGTTAAACCCTCGCGCGAGGGGGTTAGGGTACGAGGAAAGCTTGCTGTGATACTTCTCTTTCTGTTCAACTGGTTGAAAGTTGAGGTCTTTATGTATGTTTTCATTGCGAACGTACCACGGTGCCCCGGTGATGGTTCTCAGAATCTTTGATTGAACTCGCTGGCCAACATCAATGTTGCTACTACTAACGTTCCCCCATAACTGGGAACCACAGGTCCAGATTGGTTTAAGTACGGAAGTGTAGAGCAGGACCATGTATTCTAGACTAAGAGAGGACCGAGCGTTGATAAGCCAATTAAGACTATTAGCTTTTAGTTTTAGTTGTGTTCTCTTGGCTTCGATGTGCCTTCGCCAGGTGAGTCGTCTGTCGAGGTGTACTCCTAAATACGTAACGTCGTTCGCTTGCGGAAATGTGGAATTGTATAGTCATAGCGGTGGGCAATTTTGCCTGTGTAGGGTTAACGTAACATGCTTACTTTTTTGTTCGATTACTTTTAATCGCCAGTCAGATAGCCACTTTTCCACTTCGACTAGATGAAGAGCCAGTTGCGCTGATGCTTGGATAGGACACTTGGAACGGCTGAGAATTGCTGTATCGTCGGCAAAGTTAGATGTTATTAATCGTTTGTTGGGATGTCTGCTGTGTATAGAACGTATAGTGTTGGGCCCAGTACGCTGCCTTGTGGGACTCCAGCTCTAGAGGTGTCATCGTCAGACATTTCACTGCGAATTTCCTGTCATATAGGTAAGATTCTAATAGTTTATGTGTATTATTAGGAAGTGTTGCTCTGATCTTATACATTAGACCTTCTAACCAAACTTTATCGAATGCTTGGGCTACATCTACAAGTATTGCAGTGCAATAACATATTCTCGATTTTCGAATGCTATTCGTATATCAGAGGTTATGCGATTGACCTGCTCGATAGTTCCGTGTTTTCACGAAATCCAAATTGGTGTGATGGGATTTTATTATGGATTCTTAGAAATGAGTTTATCCGAGTCAGCGCACACTTTTCAAAGAGTTTGGATAAGCACGATAATAAGCTTATTAGTCTGTACGGAGAGGGAATTGTGTGATCTTTGCCAGGTTTCGGAATCATTATTATCATTGATTTTTTCCATTTCTCTGGAAACTGGCCAAGCCTTGTAATGGCATTGAAGAGCTGGGTGCAAACTGCGCAATATGGGAGCTCAATAATCATTTTTGGCGTTATTTGGTCGGAGCCTGGTGATTTTTTCGGATCCAGTTGGTTTCTTATGATATGAGCGATTTCGTTTGTTTGAAATTCCATTGGCTCACGTTGAAGCGGTGAGTCATTTGTTACAAGCGGTAGTGTAAATGCGTTTGTGGCAAGATTTGGCTGGAACACATTTTCAAGGTTGGGTGGGCTCTCCATATAGAGTGCTTTTTAGAAGATGTTGATAATTGCTCTATATAGCGGCGTTGGGTATTTGCTTCTTGTTGCTTTAACGCTCTGGTGAGCTTGCGGGAGGCGTCTTTTAAAGTTTGTCGTGCATATGGCGACCTATGAGACTGCCATTCCCCTCGTAGGCGTCGCTTATAGATTACGAGCTGCTCGATTTGATGATTTGTCTTCTTTTGCATGTAAGGTATTTGTGCAGTTTGAGGAGTTGAAATGCGAGCAGCGGTGACAAAGGCGGACTGCAATATGTTGGCAAAGTTGTCGATGACGGCTTCGAGGTTAAGTACAGGATATATATCAATATGCGAGCTTCGATATTTCCTGAAGGAGATCCAATTGGTTTTTTGTGAAGTCAATCCAGTGCTCGCCTAATGAGTTAAAGAACTGCATAAACTCAGCTTCAGTTACAGTGAAACGAGGGGGCAGTATACTGCGGCTAGAGTAAGTTGGCTACCACTATCCAGTTTTATTCTTATTGATGTTGCTTGAATATAGGTAGTTGCTAGATCCTTGTAGCGGTGGTGCTTAATTCGGTTTCTAATCAAGATACCAGTCCCACCGTGTGCTTTACCATCGGGATGGTTAGTTGCATAGAAAGAGTAGCCTCTTAAATTAAAGTTATATTTATTTGTAAGATGTGTTTTTGAGGGCAACATTATGTTTGTCAAGCAAGAATTAAGATAACTCAAGTTTATGCTGTGAGACGCCATTAGCATTCCACATGGATATACGTAGCGAAGTCATTGATTATTTGGATTGTTGTGATACCAACATTTGTATCAATATGTTTTTGATTACGCACTAGACCTTGCATAGTAGTCCGCATGAAAGACATGAATTTCATTTAGCTTTGCTGTAGGTTAGAGAACTTGGCCTAAAGTTATTTTGTGGCTGCTCCAGTGTGCAGTATGACCGTGTATGGCCATATTCTTGACAATTCATAGTTTGTACTGGTCCTTTCCGTTTGTGTGGTTCTTCTACAGTGATTCTGCGATGTAGTAGAAACTGAAGTGCACTTCGTTTTTCTTAAGAGAAGTGTTGTCTGGATCAAGTTCTACCATGAAAAGCGGTTGGGGCTTCCTTTCCTTGTTTAAAATGTTAAAGACTGACTTATTTCTGCTGGTGCTACATCAGACTCTATGCCCTTTGGTATTACTTCTAGGCCCTTGCTGCTTTTCAGTTGGTACGTGCAGTAGTTCATTTTATTGTCGATTAAATGCTTCGATAAAACTCTATAATTATCTTCCGACTTCATTTTAACTTTTGTTTCATGGATTTTACCCTGTACAAGGGGAATTATATGAAAGTCCTTTGCAATAAGCTCTACAATTTTGTTAACAAGGGCATTGGAGCTTTTCTCCCGTTTGTATATTGGTGGTGGCTTTGGCTTCTTTTTGACATCTACCTCGGGTTCGCCCGAAAGGTCTACTAAAATTTCAAACCAATTGGTGTTGTTGAGCTTTTCGCTTGAAGCTGCTCTGGAACAGCTGCGGATAATTTTTGCAGTCGAGATTAAAGGGCTTAACTTCCATTTACTTTGTATGTAACGGTCCATTCCAGTCTGCACAGCGGGTCAGTTACGTTTTTTGCTTTTTGTTTTATTGGCAACGCAGCGGTCGTAGAATTTGTTTTAGTTTGGTTTGTTTTGATCGGTGATTCGTAAAGCGCTTTTGTTGTTGTCATCGGTTACACAAAAAGAGCATTTGCTGATGACGATGGGATCGAGCGGGCAGCCGACACCGTTACAGTTGATGTTGTTGTTACAGTTGCAGTAGTCAGAGAGACTGTTGTGGTAGTCTCCGTAGGTAGGAGCAGGTGTCTCAGTTCATTACTTGCTAGTTTCGCAGTGCGCTCTGCAATCTGAGATGGTAATGCTGGAGAGAATGAACGAGGTCGCTCACTTCCTAAATGCAAGAGTTCTTTCGTTGGGTTGGGGTAATTGACCGCTGCTTTTTTGCGTCAGCAGAATTTTGGGTTGGTTCGGCTACAAAAGAGAAGCACGCGTTAATTCGTTGCAGAGAGAGCCGGCGCTCGTCTTGCTCACGCTGCATTTGCTTACGAATGTCGCTTTGACTCATCTTCTTAACCGCGGATTAGTTTTATTGGATACAGGTAAATATTAATTAATCAATTGGTAAATAATCAAATAATTAGATATTTTGGGCGACTTCATCGCACTAAGCGTCTTTTCCCGTTGTACACTTATTAATACGTCTCCCACTACGTCTTAAACTTGTGTAATTTATTTTGTTTCCCAGAGCTCAGTAATACACGTCTGCATGCGGTAACAGTTTAATGTGTATTGTAAATTAAAAAATGATCAAAAACTGAAAATTCGGATAATTGTCAAGATTAGAGGAAAATGAAAATTTTTGCAATACAATAATAAATGTAAAACTGATATCTAAAAGTTGTCTAAATTAGGAAATCGACAATATGTTACAAATTAAAAAAAAAAAAAAAAAAAAATAAAATATGGGATTCGACAAAATTTAAAAAAATTAAAAATTAAAAAATAAAAAAAAATTCTTAAATTACTTATATTAAAAAATTAACAAAAACTGAAAATTCGGAAAATTGCCAAAATTTGGGGAAAATTTCAATTTTTGCAATACAATAAAAAATGTAAAATTGAGATCTAAAATGTATAATTGAGATCTAAAAGTTGTCTAAATTAAGAAATCGACAAAATTGGAAAAAATAAAAAAAAATACTTAAATCACTTAAATTAAACATTTTTTTTATAAATACTTTGCTTTTATTTATTAGATCTTCTCTTAAGTAGAGACTATCAATAAGTTATCAAATCTTATAACTAAACATTAATTAACAAGACAAATTGAATTTATTTTGGGTTGCACGTCCCTAGAATCAATCGCTGGGTTGGTAGATCATTACGACGAAGACGGGAGCGGCTACACAGCCGGGTTAAACCCTCGCGCGAGGGGGTTTGGGTACGAGGAAAGCTTGCTGTGATACTTCTCTTTCTGTTCAGCTATTACATCTCTGACTGGTTGAATGTTGAGGTCTTTATGTATGTTTTCGTTGCGAACGTACCACGGGGCCCCGGTGATGGTTCTCAGGATCTTTGATGTGTGGAATTGTATAAGTTATTAAGTTATCAGCTCCAGTAACGTCCAAGGGGTATCCGTTGGGAATCCTTCGTCCTGGTATGATGATGAAATACGATGGGAGAAACTGTTCTCCTTTAATCATTGGCCTTGTGGCTCAATGAAGTATTTGAGTAATAAGACAATGGTATTGACGGCTAGTGCCGGAGCATTTATTCAACCGGCAAGGCGGTGATCCAGAACAAAACTGAGAACTTATGACATAAACATTTAATGCTAAACCTAAACATTGCCAGTGGAAAAGTACTAACATGCAGCTCCTCCTACAAATCCGTGGTTGCTTGCTCAGCATAACGTTGCACGAGCAAGCATTGCGACATACGAAACTTATGCGCGCGGGTTGCTTCATAAGTTACTGGTCCGTGCATGCGAGGGCTGCTCGATCGATGCTTGGAAGTGTTGCTTGTTAACTATTCCCCGCTTAAGTTCGTGGCCGGCCTCGGTGACGTCGAGTTGGGCGATGGCTCTTTTTAGCTTCAAAGAGGCACGTCTTCTATGGCAGCATAGGTGAGCGATAATTGATGCGCAGAAGACAATGCTGATTCCAACCCCGATCATGAACCAGACCTTTGGCGATCCTCCTGCCTCGACTTCATCTTTGAGTTGGCGTATGAAATTATGTTCTGCTCGCTCATTCGATGTATTGATGAGAGACTCAGGATCTGGTCGTGCCCGGTGATGTTTAGCAGTGGGGAAGTGGCGATGCTTGGACTTTTGCCCACGACTGCGTTATGGTTCAAGTACCTCGTATTGTTGATTATTGCTACATGCTCGAACGTGATGAGGTGCGTTCCCTTCAACATTACCACGGGCCCCTCGTCCACAGTGACTTGGACGTGTTGCTCGTTGATGACGATGGTTCCTTCGTCTATCAGTGCGACTGGCAGTAGATGGCTCGGCTGTGTGCGGCAATTGGCTACGCCTTCAGCATGAATCTCTCGCGCGCAGCTTTCTCGTGTTGATTTTTTGCAGAAAGTGGCGTAATTGGTGGGTTCGCAATCGCTAACTGCGAATATTCCATCGTCGCACTCCGCAATTATGTCATCTCGGATCTGAAGGACTGTGTGATTATGCGATACCGGTAGAATTACTGTTTTTTTACATATTTGCTTAATTCTAGGATACTCGATTAACATATGGATTTCATCTTTTGATTGTAGTATTTTGATTTTGGAAACTTCCATTAAATTAACTACGGGGACTTCTGTGAGCTGGTTATCAAATATTGACTTCAAATCATTGGTATCGAAAATTGTAGGATTTATAATATTTGACTTTGCAAGAGTGATTGTTAGTATGAAATTCTGAATTTCTGTGATCAACATCCTATTTCGAGTCATAAGTGTTTCAAATAAATGTGGGGTGTCTACGAGTTCACCCTTTTTTGCTTGTATTATTTTGTTTACTGTATCTGTTTATTAATCTGTTTTTGAGTTTCTGTATTTATGAGTACCTGTCTATTGTTTGAGTCTATTAGTTGACTCTCTGTCATTTTTATTTTTTCTAAATCTGCAGCGTCTGGAGTTCCCGCTACAATTTTTAGTGCTGTGCCAAGAAAATCTAAGCTTCTGGCTATTCTATGGTGAACTGTTAGAGCGGACAAAAGTGTTTCTATGTGTTCTACATCGATGTCTAACAGTTTTCGCATATGCGAGTGGGGAAAAAACTCGGACATTTTTTTAGTATCCTCGATTATCTTGTAGAAATTACTTAGGCTACTCGAGTGTCTTACATAACTAAGTTGTTCCCAAACTAGAACGCTACCATCGACGATAGGGATGTAGTTTGCGTTGGAAAAGTCGGTAATCCGAGTTTGCGTTGTTGTTAACAAGGTCAACAGGGTAAGAGCTATCATGGTGGACCTGTAAGATACGTTCTTATTAGAATTATTGGTTGGTTACTTGATGATAACTACCTAAGGTTGTCTTTATGTACCACCCTCCCTCTAATAAGAACCGTTGTTCCTAAATCGGCTTGTATTTTCTCTTTGGAACATAAAGGTGATAGTTTGTTACCTAGTCTCTTGTTGTTCTTGATATAGACTGTTTCGCCCACATCAAAAACCCTATTTTGTCTGTCCGGGTTGCATCTGCGTAGTTGGTCTTGTTGTGCCTTCACTATCTTGTTTCTGATGGTTTGGCACACCTCGTCTGAGGCTGTGTGGATAACGTCCAGTGGCCTTTGCCCTGTTATGGAATGCACGCTCCTGTTATATTCAATAACAGCTCGGAGAATTGCTTGTGTTGTGTCGCAGATCTTTTTATCGATTTTAAGACATCTCGCAATCTCTATTAACGTACTATGGAAACGTTCCACTTGCCCGTTGGAGCAGCTGTGAAGCGGGGGTGCGTTGACTAAGTCAATGTCGAATTGATTTTTTAGTAGTGAAGTGATTGTTTCTGAGCCAAAAGACGCCCCATTGTCACAATAAATTGTTTTTGTGTTTGGGAAGAGGTTAACTGCTTGCAGTATGGGGCTAATTACGTCTGATATTGACCTGGATACTATCGGTTGTACAACCGCAAATTTTGAAAACTTGTCGATGCAAGTTAGAAATAATTTTTTATCGGTCGAGAATATGTCGATGTGAAGTATTTCGCCTGTGTGAGTTGAGGTAGGCGTTTCGCCAAGTTCTTGTTTTTTCGGGTGCCTGTCGTATTTTCCTTTCATACATACTTTGCAGTTTATTACTATTTCGTTGGCCATCTTGACCATTTTTGGAAAGTTGTAATCCCGCTTAACCTGTTTTATGTTTTCCGAAGCTGCTCTATGAGCTCGATTGTGTTCGGTACTTAGGATTTCTATTTGCTCGTCCTTGTTGGTGATGTCTGATACAATTGTTTTGCAGTGCCGAAACTTGGTTGACGGAAATAGTGTGCTTAACTCGTGTTGCACAGCGGCTAACGTTGGTAGGTCGCAATGAATTGCGTTAACCACCTCAGGGTTGACAGCAATTCTCAATGTTTCGGTTAGATTGCGTTTGTCCGTGAAATGTATTATGTGGCGCATTTTGCTACCAAACATAATACATTTTTGGTGCAGCGCATAGCGCGCCTCTTCTAGGACTATTTGGTTCCTGAAGCCATTTATGGGTTGGTCAATCGTTTGGATTGTGAAAGTAAGTGACTCTTCACTATGAATGGTAGCTACGTCAGACTGCGGTTCGCATTGGAGAACATTTATGTTCTGACGCGATAGTGCGTCGGCTACATGATTGTCCTTCCCTGGTTTATAGAAGATTTTTGCATTATGCTCTTCTATAAACGCTTTCCATCTCTTGATTTTTGCGTTAGTGTTTTTTTCAGAAACGGCAAAGGTAAGTGGTTGATGGTCTGTGTAGATGCGGAGCTCTCTGGTACCGTACAGATAATTCTGCAATTTACCGAGTGCCCATACGATTGCGAGAAGTTCCCTTTCATTGGTGGCGTAATGAGTTTCACACTCTATCAGTATTTTCCTTGACATGTTCTTGCTCACAGAACCATTTTCACCTTTTAGCATATTGGTTAATGGTCTAGCTATTGAGGCGAAGTCTTTTACAAATACTCTATAATAGCTTGCTAGGCCTAGAAACGATCTTAGCGCATATAGGTTTGTCGGTTCGACGTATTCTTGAATTGCTTTGACCTTTTCAGGGTCCGTTTTGGCACCGTCTCTGCTTACGACAAAGCCAAGGTATTCGACACTGTCTTTGAACAACTGAGTTTTTTCTTTGGCTACTCTCATGTTGGCCTCTATTAGGCGTTGTAGTATCGTGTCTATGTGTCAAATATGATCCTGTTCATTTTCTGAAAATATTATTACGTCATCAACGTAGACGTAGCAACATTTCCCTATTTGCTCTCTCAGAACATCATCGATTGCTCTTTGGAAGATGCTCCCGGCATTCTTCAACCCAAAGGGCAATCGGCAGAACTCATATTTTCCACCGTTCACAGAGAACGATGTTTTTTCTCGATCTTTTTCTGCTAGGTATATCTGATGATACCCAGACTTTAAGTCAAGAGTTGTGAAAAATTTTGACTTGCCCAGATTCGCTAGAATCATTGGGATACTTGGCATTGGGTAGCGGTCGGCAATAGTTCGATCGTTTAACTTCCTAAAGTCAATTACGAGTCGTTTGTTTTTGTTGCCTTCGGCATCGAATCCTTTTTTGTCGACAACCCAAGCTGGGCTGTTGTAAGCGGATCTTGACGGTCTTATGATACCGCCTTTCAGTAGTTGTGAGATTTCGTTGTTGACGAAATCCGACACACCATTTGGATATGGGTAGAGTTTTGAATATACCGGTTCATTATCTTCGGTACGAATTGTGGCAATGACGGACGTATTGAACGGCAATGCCTCGTTAGAGGTCGAAAATGCCTTTAGTCTTTTTGTTATCATTTGCCTGAACTCTTCTTTTACATTTTCGGGGACTATTATGTCACTGACCTTAGTGAAATTCACATTGTCACATAAGTGCAATTTCAGTGACTCATTCTTGTCTCCATAGCTTAAACAATTTTCCCTCAAGTTTAGTGTTGCCCCAGCCTGCGTTAGCAGATCGAAACCTATGATGGCGTCAAATGCGTCGAGGGTATCTAAAATGAAGAATGTTGCGTTCTGTTCAAGAATTTTCATTGTACATTTTTTATTTATCTGACTGGATCCATGTATGGAATTTACAGTGAATCGGGTGTCGACTGTAGTTACGTTTTTTAACACCTTTACGGGTCTCACGTAATTCTTTGCCGCCCCCGTATCTATCAAAATTTTTAGTTTCGTGCTAGCCAACTGTCGTTCGATAAACGGCAGTTGGGAGCGTCCCCTAAAAAATTGAGCATGTCGCTTGTATCAATTGACTCGACATCGCTTTCTATTTCAGCGGCTGCTGTTTCAGCTGTGGCCGCATATTGTTGCTCATTATTAGCGTTTTGTTGAGTTATGTTATCAACTCGTTGACGCCTTTGACCGGACACACGTTCTGACGAGTTGAGTCTTTTTTGTGTGCCGCCACCATTTGAAGCACTTGGGGTTTTTCCCCAATTGGTTTGCTGCCGAAAGTGTGACACTGAGGGATCAATGTCCATAGGCTGAGGCTGAGACGTTTGACCGTCTTTGTCTTTGTCGTTAGGGTACTGGGACTTATTATGGGCTTGCTTCCCTTCGTAGTGTGGATTCTTCTCTTGGCCTTTGTTAGGCTTTTGTTGTTGGCGATTTCCCTGCCTACTGTTTTCGTTGAGCTGACTCTTGTCTGCGATTGTCTTCGCATAAGAGGCCGCAAACATATTTTTCAGCTTCACGAGCTAGGGCTAATGCTGACGGCAAATCTTTTGGCTGAGCCGGCAATACAAACGCTTTCAAAGATCTCTTCAGACCTGACATGAATGCGTGTAAAGCATCGCTTCTGACCTCATTGTTGAGGATCGTGGCAGCTTGTTCGTCGTGTGTCATGACGATCTTGTTGGTGACCAATGTGAGCTTCCTTTCAACCTCATCATAGTATTCTAATAGACCTAAGTCACCCTGCCTGACCATTTCTAACTGTTGTCGGAGTACGCGTAGAGACGTTTTGTCTGCGTACGTGCAGTCTAATCGTGCGATAATTGCATCGATATTTAGAACTGTATTGTGGGATGTCAGGACTGACCTGGCCGCTCCACACACTTTGTTGCGTAAGATTGCAACGGCCTCGAAATGGGCCTCGCTACCCTTGTAGCGCCTGAAAATTTCGTATGCGTCCAGGGCAGCTTGCCTCCAGGACACATACTCGTCTTGTACCCCATCAAAGGATGGTACAGATTTCACTATGTCAAGTCTCACATCGTACTTGACATTAGTATCTATCGTCACTTTTTCGTATGTTTCGATATTGGGTGTCACTATTTGTAGCGCATCTACTTGTGACCTGACTGCGCTCAGCTCTTCAGCAAACTGCTGCCTTAAGCGCAGTTCTTGCTCATCGAGCGCAGCATTAACAGTGCGATTCACTAGTGCTTGTAATTGGTCGGGATTCATTTTCGTTTCTTCGTTCACTGTTGGATGTGGGCAAAAACCTATTTCCTCACTGCCGTCACTGTCAATCTCTTCTTTAATTTCTCTATATGCCCAACTCATGGGCATACGTATGGGTTTATTAACAACAGAAAAAAAACTCACAAAAGCTCTTTTATTTGTATGGAGAACTTTTACTTTAACCGGATAATTCGAAATAATTAACCACAGAAATTCACAGTCACTTGCAACTTTTGGTATTTGTATTTTATTTTGTTGTTTGATTTGAAGAAATAGATGTTAATCGCTCACTTACATGTTTTTTTCTTTGGGGGTCTTAAAATAAAATCCGTTGGGCGCCAGTTATTAAGTTATCAGCTCCAGTAACGTCCAAGGGGTATCCGTTGGGAATCCTTCGTCCTGGTATGATGATGAAATCATTGAAATCATTGGCCTTGTGGCTCAATGAAGTATTTGAGTAATAAGACAATGGTATTGACGGCTAGTGCCGGAGCATTTATTCAACCGGCAAGACGGTGATCCAGAACAAAACTGAGAACTTATGACATAAACATTTAATGCTAAACCTAAACATTGCCAGTGGAAAAGTACTGGCATGCAGCTCCTCCTACAAATCCGTGGTTGCTTGCTCAGCATAACGTTGCACGAGCAAGCATTGCGACATATGAAACTTATGCGCGCGGGTCGCTTCATAAGTTACTGGTCCGTGCATGCGAGGGCTGCTCGATCGATGCTTGGAAGTGTTGCTTGTTAACTTATAGTCTGTGGGGTGGGCAATTTTGCCTGTTTAGGGTAAACGTAACATGCTTACATTTTTGTTCGTTTACTTTTATTTGCCAGTCAGACAGCCACTTTTCCACTTCGACTAGATGAAGAGCCAGTTGCACTGATGCTTGGATAGGACACTTGGAACGGCTGAGAATAGCTGTATCGTCGGCAAAGTTAGATGTTATTAATCGTTTGTTGGGATGTCTGCTGTCTATAGAACGTATAGTGTTGGGCCCAGTACGCTGCCTTGGGGGACTCCAGCTCTAGAGGTGTAATCGTCAGACATTTCACTGCAAATTTCCTGTCATATAGGTAAGATTCTAATAGTTTATGTGTATTATTAGGAAGTGTTGCTCTGATCTTATGCATTAGACCTTCTAACCAAACTCTATCGAATGCTTGGGCTACATCTACAAGTATTGCAGTGCAATAACATATTCTCGATTTTCGAATGCTATTCGTATATCAGAGGTTATGCGATTGACCTGCTCGATAGTTCCGTGTTTTCACGAAATCCAAATTGGTGTGATGGGATTTTATTATGGATTCTTAGAAATGAGTTTATCCGAGTCAGCGCACACTTTTCAAAGAGTTTGGATAAGCATGATAATAAGCTTATTGGTCTGTACGGAGAGGGAATTGTGTGATCTTTGCCAGGTTTCGGAATCATTATTATCATTGATTTTTTCCATCTGTCTGGAAACTGGCCAAGCCTTGCAATGGCATTGAAGAGCTGGGTGATAGTGCAAACTGCGCAATATGGGAGCTCAATAATCATTTTTGGCGTTATTTGGTCGGAGCCTGGTGATTTTTTCGGATCCAGTTGGATTCTTATGATATGAACGATTTCGTTTGTTTGAAATTCCATTGGCTCACGTTGAAGCGGTGAGTCATTTGTTACAGGCGGTAGTGTAAATGCGTTTGTGGCAAGATTTGGCTGGAACACATTTTCAAGGTTGGGTGGGCTCTCCATAGAGAGTGCTTTTTGGAAGATGTTGATAATTGCTCTATATAGCGGCGTTGGGTATTTTCTTCTTGTTGCTTTAACGCTCTGGTGAGCTTGTGGGAGGCGTCTTTTAAAGTTTGTCGTGCATATGGCGACCTATGAGACTGCCATTCCCGTCGTAGGCGTCGCTTATAGATT
Organism: Drosophila formosana; assembly: GCA_035045625.1. NCBI lineage: Eukaryota > Metazoa > Arthropoda > Insecta > Diptera > Drosophilidae > Drosophila > Drosophila formosana. Next base: position 28,687 of record JAWNOW010000351.1, read on the forward strand.
ACGAGCTGCTCGATTTGTTGATTTGTCTTCTTTTGCATGTAAGGTATTTGTGCAGTTTGAGGAGTTGAAATGCGAGCAGCGGTGACAAAGGCGGACTGCAATATGTTGACAAAGTTGTCGATGTCGGCTTCGAGGTTAAGTACAGGATTTATATCAATATGCGAGCTTCGATATTTCCTGAAGGAGATCCAATTGGTTTTGTGTGAAGTCAATCCAGTCGGTTGATCTACATTTATTGGATGACGGAGTAGCTAAATAAGAACAGGCGAGTGATCAGATGAAAGATCCGAAAGACTTTCGGCGCTAATCAGGTTCCTTGGAATGTTTTTAGTGATTGGTCAATAAGTTGGTCTGCCAAAGGAAACGTGGTCAAGCTTCTTGCTGGCTTTTATAATTGCATTGTAGAGCTGCTTACCTTTAGGAGTTACGAGGCGAGATCCCTAGTGTGTGTGCTTGGCATTATAGTATCCTGCTGCTATGAAGTGCTGGCCTAATGAGTTAAAGAACTGCATAAACTCAGCTTCAGTTACAGTGAAATGAGGGGGGCAGTATACTGCGGCTATAGTAAGTTGGTTACCACTATCCAGTTTTATTCTTATTGATGTTGCTTGAATATATGTAGTTGCTAGATCCTTGTAGCGGTGGTCTTTAATTCGGTTTCTAATCAAGATACCAGTCCCACCGTGTGCTTTACCATCGGGATGGTTAGTTGCATAGAAAGAGTAGCCTCTTAAATTAAAGTTATATTTATTTGTAAGATGTGTTTCTGAGAGCAACATTACGTCGATATGTTGAACAACGTTCCAAAGAGCTGATGGGGTTGCTGTATTCGATTGCGTACGCGCTTGCTTCCACGGCTTTGCTCTCCGACGTGAGGGGTAACTAAAAGAAATGCCATCGCACAGCTTTGCTCCGGTTTTAATTTATATTACATTGAATATTTCGCGTACTGGGGGGGATGGGAATAGCTAGTCCAATAAACATAGAACAAAGAGATAGTAAGAAGGACAGTATAAGGTTGGAGAGGGTATCAGCCCACTCGTCTGGCAACACGGATATTGTTGTGTACCCTTGCCCACCCTACCATGATCCTGCTTTCCAGTTTAAAAAGTGTCAGGATCCCTACGAGTGGGTCGGCCGGCCTACTCCTGCTCAGCGATGCATCGTTTGAAAAACAAAGAAAAATTAAGCGAACATATTACCTAATTTATTAACTAAAGAAAACAAAGAAACAATTAAAATTGACATACTAAACAATAAATTTACGCAAGTAATGTAAGAGAGGCAAATAAAATATAAATAATTGACTTATTAATACATTATGTAAACCTAATATATAATTAAAATAAATAATTATTTATTTTTGACCACATTTTCTTTTCTTTTTTAAACGGATCAGACAGTTTGAAGCCAGGTTTAAAATATTTATTCACCACACAAACAAAATTAGCGAAACGATCAGCAGAAGGCCAAAAAAGCTTCAAGCAGTTTGTGTGTCGTGTGAGTTGCAAATAGCAAGCAGTGCAGTCATCTGATGTAACTAATTCCAAAAACTGAACAATATAGTTCACCAAATAAAAGTTAAGCTTTTATTTGGTTGTATAGCTATTATAAAATAATATAATGCAGACTTACAGTCAACATTCCACGCTGAAAGATCTTTCCGTGTATGTGTGTGTGTCTGCAGTCGCCCAGCTGTGGAAAAAAAATTCATCTACCAAAAAGCTGAATGTGCACAATCAAAAGCTGACTGGCATGAAGCTTACAACTTTCACAGATGTCGACACTACAAACAAGTACTTGTCAATGTCAAATTTACGTACATATAAAATACATATAATTTGGGAATTTAATATCAAACATGGCTTTTAGTCTGGACCTACATGCATTTTTGGATTGTTTTTATTGGTCATATTACAGGTGCATGAGGAGTCGCTTAAAAGTGATTGGCGACGTTGACTTTAACCCCTCGTCGTTATCGACTGACAAAAACAAGACACTGGGACAAAATTACAAACGTTCACAATTAGGTCTTAATATAAACAATACAGTAACATTTATATCCAAAGTTTCCTATCCCCACGAAGAAACTGCCATCAGTGTTGTTGCCTAACAGCTGGATGTAGCGTCTGCGCGGCTGTGCCTGTAAATTGCCACTGATGGGACTTCGGCACATAAGGGGGTTGTGGCTACAGGGGCTGCTGGACGTCCACCTGGTATCCACTGCAGCGTCGTTTAGAAATTGCCGCCGCTTAGCTTGCGTTGGTGGCACGATAGCCTAGCCCAATGCGCAGGTGTGCTCTCTTCGGTAATTGGTGCGAACAGCTGGGCGGTTCAATGTCTCGCGCCCACCAGCTTTTTGTCGTGATCGTACCACCTGTTTGGTATTTTACGCGTAAGACTTATGACGGTTTTCGTCTGCGTATTTTAAGCGATTCAAATCTACCCACAACACAACACGCTGAACACCACTATTATAACATGACGGTACAACTTAGTCTGGAACTAAGTCGGGAACTAAGTCTGTAACTTAATGCCGAATCTACAACAAACAAGTGAGAAAGCTACAGTCGAGAGTGCTCGACCGTATGACACCCGCAACCCATTTCGAGAGAAAAAAAAAATTTTAATGGTATTTTAACAACAAATATACCAAAAATATATTGAATTTTGAGTTTTGTTTGTATATATTTGAAAATAACGGTTAAAAATCCACAACACCGACATGGTCACACTGTCAACTAAACAAACAAAGCGCGAGCAGCTGCAAGTGAATTTTGCATATAAAATTGATTCATTAATAACTTCCTTGTTTTTCACTCGATCTCAACCAAATTCACAGGAATCATTGAGAATATAATTATTATTATGCATACCAAAATTCAATGCTCTAGGTCTATTATTACGGCTTTTACAGTTTTTGGGGGCGGAAAGGGGCGTGGCAAAAATCTAAAACAATCTTGATCTGCGTAAGACCTACACGAATACTGTCACCAAATTTGATATCTCTAGGTCATTCACACACTTAATACGTCCATATGCACTGGGCACAAAAATTTTGACAAATAATTTAACGAATAACTTTTGTTCTACTTATCCGATCTGTACCAAAATTACAGGGTATATTAAGAGTGTCAAGCGCGTGATGGGCTACCAAATAACACATCATTACACCAAGAACTTTTGGAGTTATACGCGATTTACTAAAAAAAAACTTGACTTTTTCTAGATTATCGCTTATTGTGGGCGAAGGGGGCGTGGCATCCAACTTTTGAAACAAACTTGATCTGCGTAGGGTATGAAGGAAACTTTTTGCCAAATTTGGTGTCTCTATGTCTTATAGTCTCTGGGATCCAGGTGTTCATACGGACAGACAGACGGACAGACGGACAGACGGACATGGCTATATCGTCTCGGCTGTTGACGCTGATCAAGAATATATATACTTTATGGGGTCGGAGATGCCTTCTTCTGCCTGTTACATACATTTTCTGTTGGCACTAAGTCATAATACCCTTCTACCCTATGGGTAGCGGGTATAAAAACAATCAAACGAAAACAGAAATTAAGGATTGCACTTCAAAAGCAGACTTATTAATTTACCCTGATTTTGGGGTTCGGCACTGCGGTGCAACGGCGGCTGGACCAATCTGCGGCGCACTTCAAATAATATTGAGGCGTCCTACTAAATAGATCTGCAGTCCGTCGAACAACACTATATACATTTTTTCCCACTGTTGAGGTTAACACACGTGCACTAAGACGACAGATAGCACAAAAAATGTTTTTTTTCTTTCCTTCTTTTTCAATTGTGGCTTCTTCTTTTTGGCTATATTATTGCTCATCTTTTCACCCCGTACAAAAAAAAAACAAGAAAGCTACAGTCGAGAGTGCTCGACCGTATGATACCCGCAACCCATTTCGAGAGACAAAAAAAATTTGTATGATATTTTAACAACAAATATACAAAAATATACTGAAACTTGTGCTTTGTTTGTATATATTTGAAAATAGCGGTTAAAAATCCAGAACACCGACATGGCCACACTGTCAACTAAACAAACAAAGCGTGAGCAGCTGCAAGTGAATTCTGCATACAAAATTGATTCTTTAATAACTTCCTCGTTTTCCTATCCGATCTCAACCAAATTCACAGGAGTCATTCAGACTATCATTATTATTATGCATACCAAAATTCAATGGTCTAGGTCTATTATTACGGCTTTTACAGTTTTTGGGGGCGGAAAGGGGCGTGGCAAAAATCTAAAACAAACTTGATCTGCGTAAGACCTACACGAATACTGTCACCAAATTTGATGTCTCTAGGTCATTCACACACTTAAAACGTCCATATGCACTGGGCACAACAATTTTGATAAATAGTTTCACGAATAACTTTTGTTCTACTTATCCGATTTGTACCAAAAAGATGCCTCCTTCCGCCTGAGTCATACATTTTCTGTTGGCACTAAGTTATAATACCCTTCTACCCTATGGGTAGCGGGTATAAAAATTATCAAAAACTAAAAATTTAGAAAATTGTCAAGTTTAGAGGAAAATTAAAATTTTTGTAATACAATAAAAAATGTGAAATAGAGATCTAAAAGTTGTCTAAATTAGGAAATCGAAAAAATTTTGAAAAATCGAAAAATTAATAAATAAAAAAAATACTTGAATTACTTAAATTAAAAAACAAGTAAGAAAGCTACAGTCGAGAGTGCTCGACAGTATGATACCCGCAACCCATTCCGAGAGAAAACAAAAAACTTAAATGATATTTTAACAAATAATATACCAAAGAATATACTGAAACTTGTTTTCTTTTGTATATATTTGAAAATAGCGGGTAAAAATCCATATCAACGACATGGTCACACTGTCAACTAAACAAACAATGCGCGAGCAGCTGAAAGTGAATTTTGCATATAAAATTGATTCATTAATAACTTCCTTGTTTTTCATTCGATCTCAACCAAATTCTTTGGAATTATTAAGAATATAATTATTATTATGCACACCAAAGCTCAATGCTCTAGGTCTATTATTACGGTTTTTATAGTTTTTGGGGTCGGAAAGTGGCGTGGCAAAAATCTAAAACAAACTTGATCTGCGTAAGATCTACACGAATACTGTCACCAAATTTGATATCTCTAGGTCATTCACACACTTAAGACGTCCATATGCATTGGGCACAACAATTTTGATAAATAGTTTCACGAATAAGTTTTGTTCTGCTTATCCGATTTGTACCAAAATTACAGGGTATATAAAGATCAAGCGCAGATGGGTTACCAAATTACACATCATTACACAGAGAACTTTTGGAGTTATACGCGATTTACATAAAAAAAAACTTGACTTTTTATATATTTATGCTTATTGTGAACGAAAGGGGCATGGCATCCAACTTTTGAAATAAACTTGATCTGCGTAGGACCTATAGGAGTACTGTCCCCAAATTTGGTGTCTCTATCTCTTATAGTTTTTGAGATCTAGGTGTTCATACAGACGGACAGACGGACATGGCTATATCGTCTCGGCTGTTGACACTGATCAAGAATATATAAACTTTATGGGGTCGGAGATGCCTCCTTCTGCCTGTTACATACATTTTCTGTTGGCACTAAGTTATAATACCCTTCTACCCTATGGGTAGCGGGTATAATTAACAAAAATTTAAAATTCGGATAATTGCCAAAATTCGAGGAAAATTTTAGTTTTTGGAATACAATAAAAAATGTAAAATTGGGACCTAAAAGTTATCTAAATTATGAAATCGACAAAAATTGACAAATTAAAAAATAAAAAAAAAAACTTAAATTACTTATATTCAAAAATTAGCAAAAATTGAAAATTCGGATAATTGCCAAAATTCGAGGAAAATTTTAGTTTTTGGAATACAATAAAAAATGTAAAATTGGGACCTAAAAGTTATCTAAATTATGAAATCGACAAAAATTGACAAATTAAAAAATCAAAAAAAAACTTAAATTACTTATATTAAAACATTAACAAAAATTAAAAATTCGGATAATTGCCAAAACTTGAGGAAAATTTAAATTTTTGCAATATAATAAAAAATGTAAAATTGAGATCTAAAAGTTATCTAAATGAGGAAATCGACCAAATTTGACAAATTAAAAAAAAAAAAAAAACATAAATTACTTATATTAAAAAATTAACTTTTAAGGTGCTAAATATTAATTATTAATTCGGATAATTGCCAAGGTTCGAGGAAAATTAAAATTTTTGCAGTACAATAACAAATGTGAAATTGAGATCTAAATTATAAAATCGACAAAATTTGAAAAATCTAAAAATTAAAAAATAAAAAAAAAATACTTAAATCACTTAAATTAAAATATTAACAATAATTGAACATTCGGAAAATTGTCAAAATTCGAGAAAAATTAAAATTTTTTGTAATACAATAAAAAATGTAAAATTGAGATTTAAAAGTTGTCTAAATGAGGAAATCGACCAAATTTGACAAATTAAAGAAAAAAAAAAAATAAACATAAATTACTTATATTAAAAAATTAACAAAAATTTAAAATTCGGAAAGTTGTCAAAATTTGAAGAAAATTTTAATGTTTGCAATACAATAAAAAATGTAAAATTGAGATCGAAAAATTTTCTAAATTAAGGAATCGACAAAATTTAAAAAATTGAAAACTTAAAAAATAAATAAAAATACTTATATTACTTAAATTAAACAAGTAAGAAAGCTACAGTCGGGAGTGCTCCACCGTATGATACCCGCAACCCATTTCGAGAGAAATCAAAAAATTTAAATGAAATTTTAACAAAAAATATACCAAAGAATATACTGAAACTTGTTTTCTTTTGTATATATTTGAAAATAGCGGGTAAAAATGTATAACACCGACTGTCAACTACACAAACAATGCGCGAGCAGCTGAAAGTGAATTTTGCATATAAAATTGATTCATTAATAACTTCCTTGTTTTTCATTCGATCTCAACCAAATTCTCTGGAATTATAAAGAATATATTATTATTATGCACACCAAAGCTCAATGCTCTAGGTCTATTATTACGGTTTTTACAGTTTTTGGGGTCGGAAAGTGGCGTGGCAAAAATCTAAAACAAACTTGATCTGACAAGACCTACACGAATACTGTCACCAAATTTGATATCTCTAGGTCATTCACACACTTAAAACGTCCATATGCATTGGGCACAACAATTTTGATAATTAGTTTCACGAATAACTTTTGTTCTACTTATCCGATTTGTACCAAAATTACAGGGTATATTAAGGTCAAGCGCAGATGGGTTACCAAATTACACATCATTACACAAAGAACTTTTGGAGTTATACGCGATTTACATAAAACAAGTAAGAAAGCTACAGTCGAGAGTTCTCGACCGTATGATACCCGCAACCCATTTCGAGAGCAAACAAAAAACTTGAATGATATTTTAACAAAATATATACCACCGAATATACTAAAATTTGATTTTTGTATATAGATATTTTTTTTTAAATCCATTAAATACCGACAAGGTCACTCTGTCAACTAAACAAACAAAGCGCGAGCAGCTGCAACTGAATTTTGCATATAAAATTGATTCTTTAAAAACTTCGATGTTTTTCATTCGATCAGGAGTCATTGGGAATATAATTATTATTATGCATACCAAAATTCAATGCTCTAGGTCTATTATTACGGCTTTTAAAGTTTTTGGGGGCGGAAAGGGGCGTGGCAAAAATCTAAAACAAACATGATCTGCGTAAGACCTACACGAATACTGTCATTAAATTTGATATCTCTAGGTCATTCACACACTTAATACGTCCATATGCACTGGGCACAAAAATTTTGATAAATAATTTAACGAATAACTTTTGTTCTACTCATCCGATTTGTACCAAAATTACAGGGTATATTGAGAGTGTCAAGCGCAGATGAGTTACCAAATTACACATCATTACACAAAGAACTTTTGGAGTTATATTTACATAAAAAAAAACTTGACTTTTTCTAGATTAATGATTATTGTGGGCGAAGGGGGCGTGGCATCCAATTTTTGAAATAAACTTGATCTGCGTAGGGTATGAAGGAATCTTTTTGCCAAATTTGGTGTCTCTATGTCTTATAGTCTCTGAGATCCAGGTGTTCATACGGACAGACAGACGGACAGACGGACAGTCGGACAGACGGACAGACGGACATGGCTATATCGTCTCGGCTGTTGACACTGATCAAGAATATATATACTTTATGGGGTCGGAGATGCCTCCTTCTGCCTGTTACATACATTTTCTGTTGGCACTAAGTCATAATACCCTTCTACCCTATGGGTAGCGGGTAAAAAAAACTTGACTTTTTCTATATTAATGCTTATTGTGGACGAAGGGGGCGTAGCATCCAACTTTTGAAATAAACTTGATCTGCGTAGGGTATGAAGGAACCTTTTTGCCAAATTTGGTGTCTCTGAGATCCATGTGTTCATACGCACAGACAGACGGACAGACGGACATGGCTATATCGTCTCGGCTGTTGACGCTGATCAAGAATATATATACTTTATGGCGTCGGAGATGCCTCCTTCTGCCTGTTACATACATTTTCTGTTGGCACTAAGTTATAATACCCTTCTACCCTTTGGGTAGCGGGTATAAAAATTATCAAAAACTGAAAACTCAGAAAATTGTCAAGATTAGAGGAAAATTAAAATTTTTGTAATACAATAAAATATGTGAAATTGAGATTTAAAAGTGGTCTAAATTAGGAATATGACAAAATTTTGAAAAATCGAAAAATTAAAAAATAAAAAAAAATACTTGAATTACTTATATTAAAAAATTAACAAAAATTTAAAATTCGGATAATTGCCAAAACTTGAGGAAAATTTAAATTTTTGCAATTCAATAAAAAATGTAAAATTGAGATCTAAAAGTTGTCTAAATGAGGAAATCGACCAAATTTGACAAATTAAAGAAAAAAAAAACATAAATTACTTATATTAAAAAATTAACTTTTTAGGTGCTAAATATTATAAAATTAGCTGCATAAATTGTAGATGTGTTTGTCATCATTAATTAACTAACGACGTATTAAGTTCTCCAAGGTCAGATTTGCGATGCATTGTTATGTGCTCTTGCTTCGTCTTCGTCTTTCGTAGGTTGTCTTTTCGCAAAGCTACTTATTATAAATTAAAAATTGTTCTTATTGCTATTGGAGCTTTCAGATAGCTAATCGATTTGTCATATTTTGTTTACCCGCTACCCTTAGGGTAGAAGGGTATTATAGCTTAGTGCCATCAGAAAATGTATGTAACAGGCAGAAGGAGGCAACTCCGACCCCACAAAGCTCGACCGTAGGATACTCGCAACCCATTTCGAGAAAAAACAAAAAACTCAAGTGATATTTTAACAAAAAGTATACCAAAGAATATACTGAAACTTCTATTTCTTTTGTATATATTTGAAAAAAATCCATAACGTACCGACATGGTCAAACTGTCAACCAGAGAACGTCAAAGGTGGTTGTCTTTGGTGAACTACTCACACTAATGAAATTTTGTGTTGCGCTGTTACTCGCACCCTTAAGCAAAATTCAAGACACACACACACACATTATTGTCGAGAGTATTGCGAGTGCTTGCGCTTCGGCCACTCGGTCACAACTTGTGTGTGCCTTTTCGGGACCGAATCAATTTGCTACTCGTGATTCAAACACTTGTGCTTGACGAGTGTCTTGCAGTTCGGCAATCGATCATTTTTGCACTTGTGACAAAATTCGAAATCCACCCGAATATGTCGACAATGATTCGAATCGTTGGGCAAGTATTCGAGTGTTTTCACCCCACCTCCTTTCTTGATCGTAAATGATTTTGAGTCGCGACGCAGCTGTTCGCGGTTCTATTATATGTGCCTTTTGCATGCTTTGCACTGACTTTTTTATGGAATTTCCGGAAATTACAGATATCTGCAAAAACCCTTTTTTTATACATATACATTTACCACAAGGTCATAATCATACAATTTAATCAAATTAAAATTAATACAGGTCGATTTTCAGTATCCTTAAAATATTGATTTTCTCTTTTACCACTGACTGAAATGAAAAATTGAGAAATTAAAAAATAAAAAAAAAACACCTAAATTACTTAAATTAAAAAATTTACATAAACTGAAAATTCGGATAATTGCCAAGGTTCGAGGAATATTAAAATTTTTGTAATACAATAAAAAATGTCAAATTGAGACTTAAAAGTTGTCTACTTTAAGAAATCGACCAAATTTGACAAATTAAAGAAAAAAAAAACACAAATTAATTATATTAAAAAATTAACATAAATTGGAAATTCGGAAAATTGTCAAAATTTGAAGAAAATTTTAATGTTTGCAATACAATAAAAAATGTAAAATTGAGATCAAAAAGTTTCCTAAATTAAGGAATCGACAAAATTTTAAAAATTGAAAACTTAAAAAATAAATAAAAAATACTTATATTACTTAAATTAAACAAGTAAGAAAGCTACGGTCGGGAGTGCTCCACCGTATGATACCCGCAAACCATTTCGAGAGAAATCAAAAAATTTAAATGAAATTTTAACAAAAAATATACCAAAGAATATACTGAAACTTGTTTTCTTTTGTATATATTTGAAAATAGCGGGTAAAAATGTATAACACCGACATGGTCACACTGTCAACTAAACAAACAATGCGCGAGCAGCTGAAAGTGAATTTTGCATATAAAACTGATTCATTAATAACTTCCTTGTTTTTCACTCGATCTCAACCAACTTCACAGGAATCATTGAGAATATAATTGTTAGTATGCAAACCAAAACTCAATGCTCTAGGTCTATTATTACGGCTTTTACAGACTTGTGAAGGCGGAAAGGGGCGTGGCATCCAACTTTTGAAATAAACTTGATCTGCGTAGCACCTATAGGAATACTGTCCCCAAATTTGGTAGCTCTAGCTCTTATAGTCTCTGAGATCTAGGTGTTCATACAGACGGACAGACGGACATGGCTATATCGTCTCGGCTGTTGACACTGATTAAGAATATATATACTTTTTGGGGTCGGAGATGCCTCCTTCTGCCTGTTACATACATTTTCTGTTGGCACTAAGTCATAATACCCTTCTACCCTATGGGTAGCGGGTATAAAAAGAAAACTTAAATTACTTATATTAAACAAGTGAGAAAGCTACAGTCGAGAGTGCTCGACCGTATGATACCCGCAACCCATTTCGAGAGAAAAAAAATTTTAATGGTATTTTAACAACAAATATACCAAAAATATACTGAATTTTGTGTTTTGTTTGTATATATTTGAAAATAACGGTTAAAAATCCACAACACCGACATGGTCACACTGTCAACTAAACAAACAATGCGCGAGCATCTGCAAGTGAATTTTGCTTATAAAATTGATTCATTAATAACTTCATTGTTTTTCATTCAATCTCAACCAAATTCTCTGGAATTATTAAGAATATAATTATTATTATGCATACCAAAGCTCTAGGTCTATTATTATGACTTTTACAGCTTTTGGTGGCGGAAAGGGGCGTGGCAAAAATCTAAAACAAACTTGATCTTCGTAAGACCTACACGAATACTGTCACCAAATTTGATATCTCTAGGTCACTCACACACTTATAACGTCCATATGCATTGGGCACAACAATTTTGATAAATAATTTAACGAATAACTTTTGTTCTACTTATCCGATTTGTACCAAAATTACAGGGTATATTAAGGTCAAGCGCAGATGGGTTACCAAATTATACATCATTACACAAAAAACTTTTGGAGTTATACGCGATTTACATAAAAAACAAGTAAGAAGGCTAAAGTCGAGAGTGCTCGACCGTATGATACCCGCAACCCATTTCGAGAGAAAACAAAAAACTTAAATGATATTTTAACAAAAAATATACCAAATATACTAAAACTTGTTTTTTTGTATATATTTGAAAATAGCGAATAAAAATCCACAACACCGTTATGGTCACACTGTCAACTAAACAAACAAAGCGCGGGCAGCTGCAAGTGAATTTTCCATATAAAACTGATTCTTTAATAACTTCCTTGTTTTTCATTCGATCTCAATCAAATTCACAGGAATCATAGAGAATATAATTCTTAATATGCATACCAAAATGCTCTAGGTCTATTATTACGGCTTTTACAGACTTTTGGGGGCGGAAAGGGGCGTGGCATTCAACATTTGAAATAAACTTGATCTGCGTAGGACCTATAGGAGCACTGTCCCCAAATTTGCTAGCTCTAGCTCTTATAGTCTCTGCGATCTAGGTGTTCATACAGACGGACAGACAGACAGACGGACATGGCTATATCGTCTCGGCTGTTGACGCTGATCAAGAATACATATTCTTTATGGGGTCGGAGATGCCTCCTTCTGCCTGTTACATACATTTTCTGTTGGCACTAAGTCATAATACCCTTCTACCCTATGGGTAGCGGGTATAAAACCTTGACTTTTTCTACATTAATGCTTATTGTGGGCCAAGGGGGCGTGGCATCCAACTTTTGAAATAAACTTGATCTGCGTAGGGTATGAAGGAACCTTTTTGCCAAATTTGGTGTCTCTATGTCTTATAGTCTCTGAGATTCATGTGTTCATACGCACAGACAAGCAGCAGAAGTTATAATACCCTTCTACGCTATGGGTAGCGGGTATAAAAATTATCAAAAATTGAAAATTCAGAAAATTGTCAAGATTAGAGGAAAATTAAAATTTTTTTAATACAATAAAAAATGTGAAATTGAGATTTAATAGTGGTCTAAATTAGGAAAGCGACAAAATTTTGAAAAATCGAAAAATTAAAAAATAAAAAAAAATACTTGAATTACTTAAATTAAAATATTAACAAAAATTTAAAATTCGGATAGTTGCCAAAAATTGAGGAAAATTTAAATTTTTGCAATACAATAAAAAATGTAAAATTGAGATCTCAAAGTGAGGAAAAAAAAAAAAACATAAATTACTTATATTAAAAAATTAACTTTTTAGGTGCTAAATATTATAAAATTAGCTGCATAAATTGTAGATGTGTTTGTCATCATTAATTAACTAACTCCGTCTTACGTTCTCCAAGGTCAGATTTGCGATGCATTGTTATGTGCTCTTGCTTCGTCTTCGTCTTTCGTAGGTTGTTTTTTCGCAAAGCTACTTATTATAAATTAAAAATTGTTCTTATTGCTATTGGAGCTTTCAGATAGCTAATCGATTTGTCATATTTTGTTTACCCGCTACCTATAGGGTAGAAGGGTATTATAGCTTAGTGCCATCAGAAAATGTATGTAACAGGCAGAAGGAGGCATCTCCGACCCCATAAAGTAACAAGTAAGAAAGCTACAGTCGAGAGTGCTCGACCGTAGGATACTCGCAACCCATTTCGAGAAAAAACAAAAAACTCAAGTGATATTTTAACAAAAAGTATACCAAAGAATATACTGAAACTTCTATTTCTTTTGTATATATTTGAAAAAAATCCATAACATACCGACATGGTCAAACTGTCAACCAGAGAACGTCAAAGGTGGTTGTCTTTGGTGAACTACTCACACTCATGAAATTTTGTGTTGCGATGTTACTCGCACCCTTAAGCAAAATTTAAGACACACACACACACATTATTGTCGAGAGTATTGCGAGTGCTTGCGCTTCGGCCACTCGGTCACAACTTGTGTGTGCCTTTTCGGGACCGAATCAATTTGCTACTCGTGATTCAAACACTTGTGCTTGACGAGTGTCTTGCAGTTCGGCAACCGATCATTTTTGCACTTGTGACAAAATTCGAAATCCACCCGAATATGTCGACAATGATTCGAATCGTTGGGCAAGTATTCGAGTGTTTTTACCCCACCTCCTTTCTTGATCGTAAATGATTTTGAGTCGCGACGCAGCTGTTCGCGGTTCTATTATACGAGTGCCTTTGGCATGCTTTGCACTGACTTTTTTATGGAATTTCCCGAAATTATAGATATCTCACTTGTTTAATATAAGTAATTTAAGTTTTTTTTTTATTTTTTAATTTGTCAATTTTTGTCGATTTCATAATTAAGATAACTTTAGGTCCCGATTTTACATTTTGTATTGTATTCCAAAAACTAAAATTTTCCTCGAATTTTGGCAATTATCCGAATTTTCAATTTTTGTTAATTTTTTTTAGTTTAAGTAATTCAAGTATTTTTTTTATTTTTTAATTTTTCGATTTTTCAAAATGTTGTCGATTTCCTTATTAAGACAACTTTTAAATCTCAATTTCACATTTCTTATTGCATTACAAAAATTTTTAATTTTCCTCTAATCTTGACAATTTTCTGAATTTTCAGTTTTTGATAATTTTTATACCCGCTACCCATAGCGTAGAAGGGTATTATAACTTGTGCTGCTTGTCTGTGCGTATGAACACATGGATCTCAGAGACACCAAATTTGGCAAAAAGGTTCCTTCATACCCTACGCAGATCAAGTTTATTTCAAAAGTTATAAGCATTAATCTAGAAAAAGTCAAGTTTTTTTTTATGTAAATCGCGTATAACTCCAAAAGTTCTTTGTGTAATGATGTGTAATTTGGTAACCCATATGCACTTGACCTTAATATACCCTGTAATTTTGGTACAAATCGGATAAGCAGAACAAAACTTATTCGTTAAATTATTTATCAAAATTGTTGTGCCCAATGCATATGGACGTTTTAAGTGTGTGAATGACCTAGAGATATCAAGTTGCCAAAATTTGAGGAAAATTAAAATTTTTGTAATATAATTAAAAAAATTTAAAATTGAGATCTAAAAGTTTTCTAAATTTAGGAATCGACCAAATTTGAAAAATTGAAAACTTAAAAAATAAATAAAAATACTTATATTACTTAAATTAAAAAATTAACATAAACTTAAAATTCGGATAATTGCCAAGGTTCGAGGAAAATTAAAATTTTTGCACTACAATAACAAATGTAAGATTGAGATCTAAAAGTTGTCTAAATTAGGAAATCAACAAAATTTAAAAAATCGAAAAATTAAAAAATAAAAAAAATACTTAAATCACTTATATTAAAAAATTAACAAAAATTGAAAATTCGGATAATTGCCAAAATTCGAGGAAAATTGTAGTTTTTTGAATACAATAAAAAATGTAAAATTGGGATCTAAAAGTTATCTAAATTATAAAATCGACAAAAATTGACAAATTAAAAAATAAAAAAAAAAAAACTTAAATTACTTATATTAAAAAATTAACAAAAATTGAAAATTCGAATAATTGCCAAAACTTGAAGGAAATTTGAATTTTTGCAATACAATAAAAAATGTAAAATTGAGATCTTAAAGTTGTCTAAATTAGGAAATCGACCAAATTTAACAAATTAAAGAAAAAAAAAAACTTAGATTACTTATTTAAAAAAATTAGCAAAAATTTAAAATTCGGAAAATTGTCAAAATTTGAAGAAAATTTTAATGGTTGCAATACAATAAAAAATGTAAAATTGAGATCTTAAAGTTGTCTAAATTAAGAAATCGACAAAATTTCAAAAATTAAAAATTAAAATAGGAAAAAAAAATCTTAAATAACTTAACTGAAAAAATTAACAAAAATTGGAAATTCGGAAAATTTGCCAAGATTTGAGGGAATTTAGAATTTTTGTAATATAATAAAAAAATTTCAAATTGAGATCTTATAGTTGTCTAAATTATGAAATCGACAAAATTTTGAAAAATCGAAATATTAAAAAATAACAAAATATACTTAAATTACTTTTATTAAAAATTTAAGAAAAATTAGAAATTCGGATAATTGACAAAATTCGAGGAAAATTTTAGTTTTTGGTTATCTAAATTATGAAATCGACAAAAATTAAAAAAATTAAAAAATAAAAAAAAAACTTAAGTTACATATATTAAAAAATTAACAAAAATTTAAAATTCGGATAGTTGCCAAAATTTGAGGAAAATTTAAATTTTTGCAATACAACAAAAAAGGTGAAATTGAAATCTAAAAGTTGTCTAAATTAAGAAATCGACAAAATTTGAAAAATTTAAAAATTTAAGTAGGAAAAAAATCTGAAATAACTTAAATAAAAAAATTAACAAAAATTGGAAATTCGGATAATTTGCCAAGATTTGAGGGAAATTAGAAATTTTGTAATATAATAAAAAAATTTAAAATTGAGATCTAAAAGTTGTCTTAATTATGAAATCGACAAAATTTGAAAAATCTAAAAATTAAAAAATAAAAAAAAAATACTTAAATCCCTTAAATTAAAATATTAACAATAATTGAACATTCGGAAAATTGTCAAAATTCAAGGAAAATTAAAATGTTTGTAATACAATAAAAAATGTCAAATTGAGACTTAAAAGTTGTCTGATTTAAGAAATCGACCAAATTTGACAAATTAAAGAAAAAAAAAAAATAAATTACTTATATTAAAAAATTAACAAAAATTTAAAATTCGGATAGTTGCCAAAATTTGAGGAAAATTTAAATTTTTGCAATACAACAAAATATGTAAAATTGAGATCAAAAAATTTTCTAAATTAAGGAATCGACAAAATTTGAAAAATTTAAAATTTAAAAAATAAATAAAAATGCTTATATTACTTAAATTAAACAAGTAAGAAAGCTACAATCGAGAGTGCTCGATCAAATGATAACCGCAACCCACTTCGAGGGAAAAACAAATTTTAATGATATTCTAACAACAAATATACCAAAAATATACTGAAACTTGTGTTTTGTTTGTATATAAAAATCCACAACAACGACATGGTCACACTGTCAACTAAACAAACAAAGCGCGAGCAGCTGCAAGTGAATTTTGCATATAAAATTGATTCTTTAATAACTTTCTCGTTTTCGTATTCGATCTCAACCAAATTCACAGGAGTCATTGTTATTATGCATACCAAAATTCAATGCTCTAGGCCTATTATTACACGGTATGTTAAGAGTGTCAAGCGCAGATGGGTTACCAAATGACACATTATTACACAAAGAACTTTTGGAGTTATACGCGATTTACATAAAAAAAAACTTGACGTTTTCTAAATTAATGCTTATTGTGGGCGAATGGAGCGGGCATCAAACTTTTGAAATAAACTTGATCTGCGTAGAATATGAAGGAACCTTCATTCAAATTTGGTGTCTCTATGTCTTATAGTCTCTGAGATCCAGGTGTTCATACGGACAGACAGATGGACAGAAGGACATGGCTATATCGTCTCGGCTGTTGACGCTGATCAAGAATATATATACTTTATGGGGTCGGAGATGCCTCCTTCTGCCTGTTACATACATTTTCTGTTGACACTAAGTCATAATACCCTTCTACCCTATGGGTAGCGGGTATAAAAATTATCAAAAACTGAAAATTCAGAAAATTGTCAAAATTAGAGGAAAATTAAAATTTTTGTAATACAATAATAAATGTAAAACTGATATCTAAAAGTTGTCTAAAATATGAAATCGACAAAATGTTACAAATTTAAACAAAACAAGTAAGAAAGCTACAGTCGAGAGTGCTCGACCGTATGATACCCGCAACCCATTTCGAGAGACAAAAAAAATTTTAATGGTATTTTAACAACAAATATACCAAAAATATACTAAATTTTGTGTTTTGTTTGTATATATTTGAAAATAACGGTTAAAAATCCACAACACCGACATGGTCACACTGTCAACTAAACAAACAAAGCGCGAGCAGCTGCAAGTGAATTTTGCATATAAAATTGATTCATTAATAACTTCCTTGTTTTTCACTCGATCTCAACCAAATTCACAGGAATCATTGAGAATATAATTATTATTATGCATACCAAAATTCAATGCTCTAGGTCTATTATTACGGCTTTTACAGTTTTTGGGGGCGGAAAGGGGCGTGGCAAAAATCTAAAACAATCTTGATCTGCGTAAGACCTACACGAATACTGTCACCAAATTTGATATCTCTAGGTCATTCACACACTTAATAAAAATAATTAATAAATTTTGATAAATAGTTTCACGAATAACTTTTGTTCTACTTATCCGATTTGTACCAAAATTACAGGGTATATTAAGAGTGTCAAGCGCAAATGGGTTACCAAATTACACATCATTACACAAAGAACTTTTGGAGTTATACGCGATTTACTAAAAAAAAAACTTGACTTTTTCTAGATTAATGCTTATTGTGGGCGAAGGGGGCGTGGCATCCAACTTTTGAAATAAACTTGATCTGCGTAGGGTATGAAGGAAACTTTTTGCCAAATTTGGTGTCTCTATGTCTTATAGTCTCTGAGATCCAGGTGTTCATACGGACAGACAGACGGACAGACGGACAGACGGACAGACGGACATGGCTATATCATCTCGGCTGTTGACGCTGATCAAGAATATATATACTTTATGGGGTCGGAGATGCCTCCTTCTGCCTGTTACATACATTTTCTGTTGGCACTAAGTCATAGTACCCTTCTACCCTATGGGTAGCGGGTATAAAAACTTAAATTACTTAAATTAACAAAAACTGGAAATTCGGATAATTGTCAAGATTTTCGCAATACAATAAAAAATGTAAAAGTGAGACCTAAAAGTTCTCTTAATTAGAAAATCGACAAAATTTGAAAAATCTAAAAAATACATAAACTACTTAAATTAAAAAATAAAGATCTCTGAAAATTTGGGTAATTGTCAAGATTCGAGGAAAATTTAAATTTTTGCAATACAATAAAAAATGTAAAATTGAGATCTAAAAGTTGTCCAAATTATGAAATCGACAAAATTTTAAAAAATCGAAAAATTAAAAAATAAAAAAAAAAATACTTGAATTATTTAAATTAAAAAATTAACAAAAATTAAAAATTCGGAAAATTGCCAAGATTTGAGGAAAATGTAGATTTTTTGTAATGCAATAAAAAATGTAAAATTGAGATCTTAAAGCTGTCTAAATTAGTAAATCAACAAAATTTAAAAAATCTACAAATTAAAAAATAAAAAAAATACCTTAATTACTTAAATTAAAAAATTAAAAAAAAATAGAAAATTTGGAACATTTTTAAGATTCGAGGAAAATTAAAATTTTTGCAAAACAGAAATAAATGTAAAATTGAGATCTAAAAGTTGTCTAAATTAGGAAATCGAAAAAATTTGAAAAATCTAAAAATTAAAAAATAAAAAAAAAAACTTAATTACTTATATAAAAAAATTTAAAATAAATTTAGAATTTGGAATATTGTCAAGATTCGAGGAAAATTAAAATTTTTGCAATACAATAAAAAATGTTAAATTGAAATCTAAAAGTTGTCTAAACTAGGAATTCGACCAAATTTGACAAATTAAAGAAAAACAAAAACTTAAATTACATATATTAAAAAATTAACAAAAATTTAAAATTCGCAAAATTGTAAAGATTTGAGGAAAATTTTAATTTTTGCATTACAATAAAAAATGTAAAATTGAGATCTAAAAGTTGTCAAAATTAAGGAATCGACAAAATTTGAAAAATTGAAAATTTAAAAAATAAATAAAAATACTTATATTACTTAAATTAAACAAGTAAGAAAGCTACAATCGAGAGTGCTCGATCTTATGACAACCCATTTCGAGAGAAAAACAAATTTTAATGATATTTTAACAACAAATATACCAAAAATATACTGAAACTTGTGTTTTGTTTGTATATAAAAATCCACAACAACGACATGGTCACACTGTCAACTAAACAAACAAAGCGCGAGCAGCTGCAAGTGAATTTTGCATTTATAATTGATTCTTTAATAACTTTCTCGTTTTCGTATTCGATCTCAACCAAATTCACAGGAGTCATTCAGACGATCATTGTTATTATGCATACCTAAAATCAATGCTCTAGGCCTATTATTACAGGGTATGTTAAGAGTGTCAAGCGCAGGTGGGTTACCAAATTACATATCATTACACAAATAACTTTTGGAGTTATACGCGACTTACATAAAAAAAAACTTGAAGTTTTCTAAATTAATGCTTATTGTGGGCGAACGGAGCGTGGCATCAAACTTTTGAAATAAACTTGATCTGCGTAGGGTATGAAGGAACCTTCATTCAAATTTGGTGTCTCCATGTCTTATAGTCTCTGAGATCCAGGTGTTCATACGGTCAGACAGATGAACAGAAGGACATGGCTATATCGTCTCTGTTGACGCTGATCAACAATATATATACTTTATGGGGTCGGAAATGCCTCTTTCTGCCTGTTACATACATTTTCTGTTGGCACTAAGTTATAATACCCTTCTATTATCAAAAACTGAAAATTCAGGAAATTGTCAAGTTTAGAGGAAAATTAAAATTTTTGTAATACAATAATAAATGTAAAACTGATATCTAAAAGTTGTCTAAAATAGGAAATCGACAAAATGTTGCAAATTTAAAAAAAAAAACCAAAAAAAACTAAAATTACTTAAATTAAAAAATTAAAATTGAATAATTGAATAATTGAATATTCGGAAAATTGACAAGATTTGAGAAAAATTTAAAATTTTGCAATACAATAAAAAATGTCAAATTGAGATCTAAAAGTTGTCTAAATTAAGAAATCGAAAAATTTTACAAAATAAAAAAAAACTTAAATTACTTATATTAATAAATTAACAAAAATTGAAAATTCGGATAATTGCCAAAACTTGAGGAAAATTAAAATATTTACAATAAAATAAAAAATATAAAATTGAGATATAAAAGTTGTCAAAATTAAGGAATCGACAAAATTTGAAAAATTGAAAAATTAAAATAAGAAAAAATTCTTAAATTACTTATATTAAAAAATGAATAAAATTGAAAATTCGCAAAATTGTCAAGATTTGAGGAAAATAAGAAATTTTGTAAGACAATAAAAAATTTAAAATTGAGATCTAAAAGTTGTCTAAATTAGGAAATCGACAAAATTTAAAAAAAAAAGAAAAATTAAAAAAAAAAAAATTCTTAAATTACTTTTATTAAAAAATGAATAAAATTTAAAATTCGGAAAATTGTCAAAATTTGAAGAAAATTTTAATGTTTGCAATACAATAAACAAGTGAGAAAGCTACAGTCGAGAGTGCTCAACCGTATGATACCCGCAACCCATTTCGAGAGAAAAAAAAATTTTAATGGTATTTTAACAACAAATATACCAAAAATATACTGAATTTTGTGTTTTGTTTGCATATATTTGAAAATAACGGTTAAAAATCCACAACACCGACAAGGTCACACAGTCAACTAAACAAACAAAGCGCCAGCAGCTGCAACTGAATTTTGCATATAAAATTGATTCATTAATAACTTCCTTGTTTTTCACTCGATCTCAACCAAATCATCATTGAGAATATAATTGTTATTATGCATACCAAAATTCAATGCTTTAGGTCTATTATTACGGCTTTTACAGTTTTTGGGGGCGGAAAGAGGCGTGGCAAAAATCTAAAACAATCTTGATCTGCGTAAGACCTACACGAATACTGTCACCAAATTTGATATCTCTAGGTCATTCACACACTTAAAACGTCCATATGCACTGGGCACAAAAATTTTGATAAATAATTTAACGAATAACTTTTGTTCTACTTATCCGATTTGTACCAAAATTACAGGGTATATTAAGAGTGCCAAGCGCAAATGGGTTACCAAATTACACATCATTACACAAAGAACTTTTGGAGTTATACGCGATTTACTAAAAAAAAACTTGACTTTTTCTAGATTAATGCTTATTGTGGGCGAAGGGGGCGTGGCATCCAACTTTTGAAATAAACTTGATCTGCGTAGGGTATGAAGGAAACTTTTTGCCAAATTTGGTGTCTCTATGTCTTATAGTCTCTGAGATCCAGGTGTTCATACGGACAGACAGACGGACAGACGGACAGACGGACATGGCTATATCATCTCGGCTGTTGACGCTGATCAAGAATATATATACTTTATGGGGTCGGAGATGCCTCCTTCTGCCTGTTACATACATTTTCTGTTGGCACTAAGTCATAATACCCTTCTACCCTATGGGTAGCGGGTATAAAAATGTAAAATTGAGATCTAAAAGTTGTCTAAATTAGGAAATCGACCAAATTTGACAAATTAAAGAAAAAAAAAACTTAAATTACTTATTTTAAAAAATTAACAAAAATTTAAAATTCGGAAAATTGCCAAGACTTGAGGAAAATTTAAGGTTTTGCAATACAATAAAAAATGTAAAATTGAGATCTAAAAGTTGTCTAAATAAGGCATTCGACAAAATTTAAAAAATTGAAAAATAAAAAAAATACTTAAATTACTTTTATTAATAAATTAACATAAATTGCAAATTCGGAAAATTGCAAAGCTTTGAGGAAAATTTTAATTTTTGCAATAAAATAAAGTTGTCTAAATTATGAAATCGACAAAAATTTTAAAAATCGAAAAATTAAAAAAAAATACTTGAATTACTTAAATTAAAAAATTAACATAAACTGAAAATTCGGATAATTGCCAAGGTTCGAGGAAAATTAAAATTTTTGTAATAAAATAAAAAATGTCAAATTGAGACCTAAAAGTTGTCTAAATTAGGAAATCGACAAAATTTAAAAAATCTAAAAATTAAAAAATAAAAAATACTTAAATCACTTAAATTAAAATATTCACAACAATCGAACATTCGAAAAATTGTCAAAATTCGACGAAAATTAAATTTTTTGTAATACAATAAAAAATGTCAAATTGAGACCTAAAAGTTGTATAATTTAAGAAATCGACCAAATTTGACAAATTAAAGAAAAAAAAAACATAAATTACTTATATTAAAAAATTAACAAAAATTTAAAATTCGGATAATTGCCAAAATTTGAGGAAAATTTAAATTTTTGCAATACAATAAAAAATGTAAAATTGGGACCCAAAAGTTATCTAAATTATGAAATCGACAAAAATTTACAAATTAAAAAATAAAAAAAAAATACTTAATTCACTTAAATTAAAATATTAACAACAATTAAACATTCGGAAAATTGTCAAAATTCGACGAAAATTAAAATTTTTGCAATACAATAAAAAATGTAAAATTGAGATCTAAAAGTTGTCTAAATTAAGAAATCGATAAAATTTTAAAAAATTAAAAAAAAAACTTAAATTACTTATATTAAAAAATTAACAAAAATTGAAAATTCGGATAGTTGCCAAAACTTGAGGAAAATTAAAATGTTTATAATAAAATAAAAAATGTAAAATTGAGATCTAAAAGTTGTCAAAATTAAGGAATCGACAAAATTTGAAAAATTGAAAATTTAAAAAATAAATAAAAATACTTATATTACTTAAATTAAACAAGTAAGAAAGCTACAATCGAGAGTGCTCGATCTTATGATAACCGCAACCCATTTCGAGAGAAAAACAAATTTAAATGATATTTTAACAACAAATATACCAAAAATATACTGAAACTTGTGTTTTGTTTGTATATAAAAATCCACAACAACGACATGGTCACACTGTCAACTAAACAAACAAAGCGCGAGCAGCTGCAAGTGAATTTTGCATTTACATTTGATTCTTTAATAACATTCTCGTTTTCGTATTCGATCTCAACCAAATTCACAGGAGTCATTCAGACGATCATTGTTATTATGCATACCTAAAATCAATGCTCTAGGCCTATTATTACAGGGTATGTTAAGAGTGTCAAGCGCAGGTGGGTTACCAAATTACATATCATTACACAAATAACTTTTGGAGTTATACGCGACTTACATAAAAAAAAACTTGAAGTTTTCTAAATTAATGCTTATTGTGGGCGAACGGAGCGTGGCATCAAACTTTTGAAATAAACTTGATCTGCGTAGGGTATGAAGGAACCTTCATTCAAATCTGGTGTCACTATGTCTTATAGTCTCTGAGATCCAGGTGTTCATACGGACAGACAGATGAACAGAAGGACATGGCTATATCGTCTCTGTTGACGCTGATCAACAATATATATACTTTATGGGGTCGGAAATGCCTCCTTCTGCCTGTTACATACATTTTCTGTTGGCACTAAGTCATAATACCCTATGGGTAGCGGGTATAAAAATGTAAAATTGAGATCTAAAAGTTGTCTAAATTAGGAAATCGACCAAATTTGACAAATTAAAGAAAAAAAAAACTTAAATTACTTATTTTAAAAAATTAACAAAAATTTAAAATTCGGAAAATTGCCAAAATTTGAGGAAAATTTAAATTTTTGCAATACAATAAAAAATGTAAAATTTGGGCTTGAAAGGTATCTAAATTAGGAAATCGACCAAATTTGACAAATTAAAGAAAAAAAAACTTAAATTACTTAAATTAGCAAAAATTTAAAATTCGGAAAATTGCCAAGACTTGAGGAAAATTTAAGGTTTTGCAATACAATAAAAAATGTAAAATTGAGATCTAAAAGTTGTCTAAATAAGGCATTCGACAAAATTTAAAAAATTGAAAAATAAAAAAAAATACTTAAATTACTTTTATTAATAAATTAACATAAATTGCAAATTCGGAAAATTGCAAAGCTTTGAGGAAAATTTAAATTTTTGCAATAAAATAAAGTTGTCTAAATTATGAAATCGACAAAAATTTTAAAAATCGAAAAATTAAAAAAAAATACTTGAATTACTTAAATTAAAAAATTAACATAAACTGAAAATTCGGATAATTGCCAAGGTTCGAGGAAAATTAAAATTTTTGTAATAAAATAAAAAATGTCAAATTGAGACCTAAAAGTTGTCTAAATTAGGAAATCGACAAAATTTAAAAAATCTAAAAATTAAAAAATAAAAAATACTTAAATCACTTAAATTAAAATATTCACAACAATCGAACATTCGAAAAATTGTCAAAATTCGACGAAAATTAAATTTTTTGTAATACAATAAAAAATGTCAAATTGAGACCTAAAAGTTGTATAATTTAAGAAATCGACCAAATTTGACAAATTAAAGAAAAAAAAAACATAAATTACTTATATTAAAAAATTAACAAAAATTTAAAATTCGGATAATTGCCAAAATTTGAGGAAAATTTAAATTTTTGCAATACAATAAAAAATGTAAAATTGAGATCTAAAAGTTGTCTAAATTAGGAAATCGACAAAATTTAACAAATTAAAGAAAAAAAAAAAAATTTGGTTTCTTATTTAAAAAAATTAGCAAAAATTTAAAATTCGGAAAATTGTCAAACTTTGAAGAACATTTTAATGTTTACAATACAATAAAAAATTTAAAATTGAGATCTAAAAGTTGTCTAAATTAAGAAATCGACAAAATTTGAAAAATTGAAAATTTAAAAAATAAATAAAAATACTTATATTACTTAAATTAAACAAGTAAGAAAGCTACAATCGAGAGTGCTCGATCTTATGATAACCGCAACCCATTTCGAGAGAAAAACAAATTTTAATGATATTTTAACAACAAATATACCAAAAATATACTGAAACTTGTGTTTTGTTTGTATATAAAAATCCACAACAACGACATGGTCACACTGTCAACTAAACAAACAAAGCGCGAGCAGCTGCAAGTGAATTTTGCATTTATAATTGATTCTTTAATAACTTTCTCGTTTTCGTATTCGATCTCAACCAAATTCACAGGAGTCATTCAGACGATCATTGTTATTATGCATACCTAAAATCAATGCTCTAGGCCTATTATTACAGGGTATGTTAAGAGTGTCAAGCGCAGATGGGTTACCAAATTACATATCATTACACAAATAACTTTTGGAGTTATACGCGACTTACATAAAAAAAAACTTGAAGTTTTCTAAATTAATGCTTATTGTGGGCGAACGGAGCGTGGCATCAAACTTTTGAAATAAACTTGATCTGCGTAGGGTATGAAGGAACCTTCATTCAAATTTGGTGTCTCCATGTCTTATAGTCTCTGAGATCCAGGTGTTCATACGGACAGACAGATGAACAGAAGGACATGGCTATATCGTCTCTGTTGACGCTGATCAACAATATATATACTTTATGGGGTCGGAAATGCCTCCTTCTGCCTGTTACATACATTTTCTGTTGGCACTAAGTCATAGTACCCTTCTACCCTATGGGTAGCGGGTATAAAAACTTAAATTACTTAAATTAACAAAAACTGGAAATTCGGATAATTGTCAAGATTTTCGCAATACAATAAAAAATGTAAAAGTGAGACCTAAAAGTTCTCTTAATTAGAAAATCGACAAAATTTGAAAAATCTAAAAAATACATAAACTACTTAAATGAAAAAATAAAGATCTCTGAAAATTTGGGTAATTGTCAAGATTCGAGGAAAATTTAAATTTTTGCAATACAATAAAAAATGTAAAATTGAGATCTAAAAGTTGTCCAAATTATGAAATCGACAAAATTTTAAAAAATCGAAAAATTAAAAAATAAAAAAAAAATACTTGAATTATTTAAATTAAAAAATTAACAAAAATTAAAAATTCGGAAAATTGCCAAGATTTGAGGAAAATGTAGATTTTTTGTAATGCAATAAAAAATGTAAAATTGAGATCTTAAAGCTGTCTAAATTAGAAAATCAACAAAATTTAAAAAATCTACAAATTAAAAAATAAAAAAAATACCTTAATTACTTAAATTAAAAAATTAAAAAAAAATAACAAATTTGGAACATTTTTAAGATTCGAGGAAAATTAAAATTTTTGCAAAACAGAAATAAATGTAAAATTGAGATCTAAAAGTTGTCTAAATTAGGAAATCGAAAAAATTTGAAAAATCTAAAAATTAAAAAATAAAAAAAATAACTTAATTACTTATATAAAAAAATTTAAAATAAATTGAGAATTTGGAATATTGTCAAGATTCGAGGAAAATTAAAATTTTTGCAATACAATAAAAAATGTAAAATTGAGATCTAAAAGTTGTCTAAATTAGGAATTCGACCAAATTTGACAAATTAAAGAAAAACAAAAACTTAAATTACATATATTAAAAAATTAACAAAAATTTAAAATTCGCAAAATTGTAAAGATTTGAGGAAAATTTTAATTTTTGCATTACAATAAAAAATGTAAAATTGAGATCTAAAAGTTGTCTAAATTAGGAAATCGACAAAATTTAAAAAATCTAAAAATTAAAAAATAAAAAAAATAACTAAATTACTTATATAAAAAAATTTAAAATAAATTGAAAATGTGGAACATTTTTAAGATTCGAGGAAAATTAAAATTTTTGCAATACAGTAAAAAATGTAAAATTGAGATCTAAAAGTTGTCTAAATAAGGAAATCGTCAAAATTTGATAAACTAAAAAATAAAAAAAAACTTAAATTACTTAAATTAAAAAATTAACAAAAATTGAAAATTTTCAAGATTTAAGGAAAGTTAATATTTTTGCAATACAATAAAAAAATGTAAAATTGAGATCTATAGGTTTTCTAAATTATGAAATAACAAAAATTTAAAAAATCTAAAAATTAAAAGATAAAAAAATAATACTTAAATTACTTAAATAAAAAAATTCACAAAAATTGAAATTTCGGATTAATGCAATACAATAAAAAATGTCAAATTGAGATCTAAAAGTTGTCTAAATTAAGAAATCGAAAAATTTAAAAAATCTAAAAATAAAAATAAGAAAAAAATATTTAAATTACTTAAATTAAAAAATTAACAAAAATTGAATTGAAGATTTGAGGAAAATTTAAGTTTTTGCAATACAATAAAAAATGTAAAATTTAGACCTAAAAGTTATCTAATTAGGAAATCGACAAAATTTAAAAAATCGAAAAATTAAAAATTAAAAAATAAGAAAAATACCTAAATTACTAAAATTAACAAATTAAAAAAGAATTGATATATTGGAAAATTTGAAAGATTCGAGGAAAATTTCCATTTTTGCAATACAATAAAAATGTAAAATTGAGATTTAAAAGTTGTCTAAATTAGGAAATATTAAAAATTTTAAAAATCGAAAAATTAAAAAATAAAAAAAAAATACTTAAATTACTTTTATTAATAAATTAACATAAATTGCAAATTCGGAAAATTGCAAAGCTTTGAGGAAAATTTTAATTTTTGCAATAAAATAAAATTGTCTAAATTATGAAATCGACAAAAATTTTAAAAATCGAAAAATTAAAAAAAAATACTTGAATTACTTAAATTAAAAAATTAACATAAACTGAAAATTCGGATAATTGCCAAGGTTCGAGGAAAATTAAAATTTGTGTAATAAAATAAAAAATGTCAAATTGAGACCTAAAAGTTGTCTAAATTAGGAAATCGACAAAATTTAAAAAATCTAAAAATTAAAAAATAAAAAATACTTAAATCACTTAAATTAAAATATTCACAACAATCGAACATTCGAAAAATTGTCAAAATTCGACGAAAATTAAATTTTTTGTAATACAATAAAAAATGTCAAATTGAGACCTAAAAGTTGTATAATTTAAGAAATCGACCAAATTTGACAAATTAAAGAAAAAAAAAACATAAATTACTTATATTAAAAAATTAACAAAAATTTAAAATTCGGATAATTGCCAAAATTTGAGGAAAATTTAAATTTTTGCAATACAATAAAAAATGTAAAATTGAGATCTAAAAGTTGTCTAAATTAGGAAATCGACAAAATTTAACAAATTAAAGAAAAAAAAAAAAATTTGGTTTCTTATTTAAAAAAATTAGCAAAAATTTAAAATTCGGAAAATTGTCAAACTTTGAAGAACATTTTAATGTTTGCAATACAATAAAAAATTTAAAATTGAGATCTAAAAGTTGTCTAAATTAAGAAATCGACAAAATTTGAAAAATTGAAAACTTAAAAAATAAATAAAAATACTTATATTACTTAAATTAAACAAGTAAGAAAGCTACAATCGAGAGTGCTCGATCAAATGATATCCGCAACCCACGTCGAGAGAAAAACAAATTTTAATGATATTTTAACAACAAATATACCAAAACTATACTGAAACTTGTGTTTTGTTTGTATATAAAAATCCACAACAACGACATGGTCACACTGTCAACTAAACAAACAAAGCGCGAGCAGCTGCAAGTGAATTTTGCATTTATAATTGATTCTTTAATAACTTTCTCGTTTTCGTATTCGATCTCAACCAAATTCACAGGAGTCATTCAGACGATCATTGTTATTATGCATACCTAAAATGAATGCTCTAGGCCTATTATTACAGGGTATGTTAAGAGTGTCAAGCGCAGATGGGTTACCAAATTACATATCATTACACAAATAACTTTTGGAGTTATACGCGACTTACATAAAAAAAAACTTGAAGTTTACTAAATTAATGCTTATTGTGGGCGAACGGAGCGTGGCATCAAACTTTTGAAATAAACTTGATCTGCGTAGGGTATGAAGGAACCTTCATTCAAATCTGGTGTCACTATGTCTTATAGTCTCTGAGATCCAGGTGTTCATACGGACAGACAGATGAACAGAAGGACATGGCTATATCGTCTCTGTTGACGCTGATCAACAATATATATACTTTATGGGGTCGGAAATGCCTCCTTCTGCCTGTTACATACATTTTCTGTTGGCACTAAGTTATAATACCCTTCTATTATCAAAAACTGAAAATTCAGAAAATTGTCAAGTTTAGAGGAAAATTAAAATTTTTGTAATACAATAATAAATGTAAAACTGATATCTAAAAGTTGTCTAAAATAGGAAATCGACAAAATGTTACAAATTTAAACAAAAAAACCAAAAAAAACTACAATTACTTAAATTAAAAAATTAAAATTGAATAATTGAATATTCGGAAAATTGACAAGATTTGAGAAAAATTTAAAATTTTGCAATACAATAAAAAATGTAAAAGTGAGACTTAAAAGTTTTCTATATCTATGTCTATGTCTATATTAAGGATTCGACAAAATTTGAAAAATTGAGAAATTAAAAAATAAAAATAACTCTTAAAATACTTAAATTAAAAAATTAACATAAAATGAAAATTCGGATAATTGCCAAGGTTCGAGGAAAATTAAAATTTTTGCAGTACAATAACAAATGTAAAATTGAGATCTAAAAGTTGTCTAAATTAGGAAATATTAAAAATTTGAAAAATCGAAATATTAAAAAATAAAAAAAAAATACTTAAATCACTTAAATTAAAATATTAACAACAATTGAATATTAGAAAAATTGCCAAGATTTGAGGAAAATTTACATTTTTGCAATACAATAAAAAATGTCAAATTGAGATCTAAAAGTTGTCTAAATTAAGAAATCGAAAAATTTTACAAAATAAAAAAAAACTTAAATTACTTATATTAATAAATTAACAAAAATTGAAAATTCGGATAGTTGCCAAAACTTGAGGAAAATTTAAATATTTACAATAAAAT
Source organism: Drosophila formosana (assembly GCA_035045625.1). NCBI lineage: Eukaryota > Metazoa > Arthropoda > Insecta > Diptera > Drosophilidae > Drosophila > Drosophila formosana. Next base: position 59,025 of record JAWNOW010000351.1, read on the forward strand.
AAAAAATATAAAATTGAGATATAAAAGTTGTCAAAATTAAGGAATCGACAAAATTTGAAAAATTAAAAAATTAAAATAAGAAAAAATTCTTAAATTACTTATATTAAAAAATGAATAAAATTGAAAATTCGCAAAATTGTCAAGATTTGAGGAAAATAAGAAATTTTGTAAGACAATAAAAAATTTAAAATTGAGATCTAAAAGTTGTCTAAATTAGGAAATCGACAAAATTTAAAAAAAAAAAGAAAAATTAAAAAAAAAAAAATTCTTAAATTACTTATATTAAAAAATGAATAAAATTTAAAATTCGGAAAATTGTCAAAATTTGAAGAAAATTTTAATGTTTGCAATACAATAAACAAGTGAGAAAGCTACAGTCGAGAGTGCTCAACCGTATGATACCCGCAACCCATTTCGAGAGAAAAAAAAATTTTAATGGTATTTTAACAACAAATATACCAAAAATATACTGAATTTTGTGTTTTGTTTGCATATATTTGAAAATAACGGTTAAAAATCCACAACACCGACAAGGTCACACAGTCAACTAAACAAACAAAGCGCCAGCAGCTGCAACTGAATTTTGCATATAAAATTGATTCATTAATAACTTCCTTGTTTTTCACTCGATCTCAACCAAATCATCATTGAGAATATAATTGTTATTATGCATACCAAAATTCAATGCTTTAGGTCTATTATTACGGCTTTTACAGTTTTTGGGGGCGGAAAGGGGCGTGGCGAAAATCGAAAACAATCTTGATCTGCGTAAGACCTACACGAATACTGTCACCAAATTTGATATCTCTAGGTCATTCACACACTTAAAACGTCCATATGCACTGGGCACAAAAATTTTGATAAATAATTTAACGAATAACTTTTGTTCTACTTATCCGATTTGTACCAAAATTACAGGGTATATTAAGAGTGCCAAGCGCAAATGGGTTACCAAATTACACATCATTACACAAAGAACTTTTGGAGTTATACGCGATTTACTAAAAAAAAACTTGACTTTTTCTAGATTAATGCTTATTGTGGGCGAAGGGGGCGTGGCATCCAACTTTTGAAATAAACTTGATCTGCGTAGGGTATGAAGGAAACTTTTTGCCAAATTTGGTGTCTCTATGTCTTATAGTCTCTGAGATCCAGGTGTTCATACGGACAGACAGACGGACAGACGGACAGACGGACATGGATATATCATCTCGGCTGTTGACGCTGATCAAGAATATATATACTTTATGGGGTCGGAGATGCCTCCTTCTGCCTGTTACATACATTTTCTGTTGGCACTAAGTCATAATACCCTATGGGTAGCGGGTATAAAAATGTAAAATTGAGATCTAAAAGTTGTCTAAATTAGGAAATCGACCAAATTTGACAAATTAAAGAAAAAAAAAACTTAAATTACTTATTTTAAAAAATTAACAAAAATTTAAAATTCGGAAAATTGCCAAAATTTGAGGAAAATTTAAATTTTTGCAATACAATAAAAAATGTAAAATTTGGGCTTGAAAGGTATCTAAATTAGGAAATCGACCAAATTTGACAAATTAAAGAAAAAAAAACTTAAATTACTTAAATTAGCAAAAATTTAAAATTCGGAAAATTGCCAAGACTTGAGGAAAATTTAAGGTTTTGCAATACAATAAAAAATGTAAAATTGAGATCTAAAAGTTGTCTAAATAAGGCATTCGACAAAATTTAAAAAATTGAAAAATAAAAAAAAATACTTAAATTACTTTTATTAATAAATTAACATAAATTGCAAATTCGGAAAATTGCAAAGCTTTGAGGAAAATTTAAATTTTTGCAATAAAATAAAGTTGTCTAAATTATGAAATCGACAAAAATTTTAAAAATCGAAAAATTAAAAAAAAATACTTGAATTACTTAAATTAAAAAATTAACATAAACTGAAAATTCGGATAATTGCCAAGGTTCGAGGAAAATTAAAATTTTTGTAATAAAATAAAAAATGTCAAATTGAGACCTAAAAGTTGTCTAAATTAGGAAATCGACAAAATTTAAAAAATCTAAAAATTAAAAAATAAAAAATACTTAAATCACTTAAATTAAAATATTCACAACAATCGAACATTCGAAAAATTGTCAAAATTCGACGAAAATTAAATTTTTTGTAATACAATAAAAAATGTCAAATTGAGACCTAAAAGTTGTATAATTTAAGAAATCGACCAAATTTGACAAATTAAAGAAAAAAAAAACATAAATTACTTATATTAAAAAATTAACAAAAATTTAAAATTCGGATAATTGCCAAAATTTGAGGAAAATTTAAATTTTTGCAATACAATAAAAAATGTAAAATTGAGATCTAAAAGTTGTCTAAATTAGGAAATCGACAAAATTTAACAAATTAAAGAAAAAAAAAAATTTGGTTTCTTATTTAAAAAAATTAGCAAAAATTTAAAATTCGGAAAATTGTCAAACTTTGAAGAACATTTTAATGTTTGCAATACAATAAAAAATTTAAAATTGAGATCTAAAAGTTGTCTAAATTAAGAAATCGACAAAATTTGAAAAATTGAAAACTTAAAAAATAAATAAAAATACTTATATTACTTAAATTAAACAAGTAAGAAAGCTACAATCGAGAGTGCTCGATCAAATGATATCCGCAACCCACGTCGAGAGAAAAACAAATTTTAATGATATTTTAACAACAAATATACCAAAACTATACTGAAACTTGTGTTTTGTTTGTATATAAAAATCCACAACAACGACATGGTCACACTGTCAACTAAACAAACAAAGCGCGAGCAGCTGCAAGTGAATTTTGCATTTATAATTGATTCTTTAATAACTTTCTCGTTTTCGTATTCGATCTCAACCAAATTCACAGGAGTCATTCAGACGATCATTGTTATTATGCATACCTAAAATGAATGCTCTAGGCCTATTATTACAGGGTATGTTAAGAGTGTCAAGCGCAGATGGGTTACCAAATTACATATCATTACACAAATAACTTTTGGAGTTATACGCGACTTACATAAAAAAAAACTTGAAGTTTACTAAATTAATGCTTATTGTGGGCGAACGGAGCGTGGCATCAAACTTTTGAAATAAACTTGATCTGCGTAGGGTATGAAGGAACCTTCATTCAAATCTGGTGTCACTATGTCTTATAGTCTCTGAGATCCAGGTGTTCATACGGACAGACAGATGAACAGAAGGACATGGCTATATCGTCTCTGTTGACGCTGGTCAAGAATATATATACTTTATGGGGTCGGAGATGCCTCCTTCTGCCTGTTACATACATTTTCTGTTGGCACTAAGTCATAATACCCTATGGGTAGCGGGTATAAAAATGTAAAATTGAGATCTAAAAGTTGTCTAAATTAGGAAATCGACCAAATTTGACAAATTAAAGAAAAAAAAAACTTAAATTACTTATTTTAAAAAATTAACAAAAATTTAAAATTCGGAAAATTGCCAAAATTTGAGGAAAATTTAAATTTTTGCAATACAATAAAAAATGTAAAATTTGGGCTTGAAAGGTATCTAAATTAGGAAATCGACCAAATTTGACAAATTAAAGAAAAAAAAACTTAAATTACTTAAATTAGCAAAAATTTAAAATTCGGAAAATTGCCAAGACTTGAGGAAAATTTAAGGTTTTGCAATACAATAAAAAATGTAAAATTGAGATCTAAAAGTTGTCTAAATAAGGCATTCGACAAAATTTAAAAAATTGAAAAATAAAAAAAAATACTTAAATTACTTTTATTAATAAATTAACATAAATTGCAAATTCGGAAAATTGCAAAGCTTTGAGGAAAATTTAAATTTTTGCAATAAATACTTGTCTAAATTATGAAATCGACAAAAATTTTAAAAATCGAAAAATTAAAAAAAAATACTTGAATTACTTAAATTAAAAAATTAACATAAACTGAAAATTCGGATAATTGCCAAGGTTCGAGGAAAATTAAAATTTTTGTAATAAAATAAAAAATGTCAAATTGAGACCTAAAAGTTGTCTAAATTAGGAAATCGACAAAATTTAAAAAATCTAAAAATTAAAAAATAAAAAATACTTAAATCACTTAAATTAAAATATTCACAACAATCGAACATTCGAAAAATTGTCAAAATTCGACGAAAATTAAATTTTTTGTAATACAATAAAAAATGTCAAATTGAGACCTAAAAGTTGTATAATTTAAGAAATCGACCAAATTTGACAAATTAAAGAAAAAAAAAACATAAATTACTTATATTAAAAAATTAACAAAAATTTAAAATTCGGATAATTGCCAAAATTTGAGGAAAATTTAAATTTTTGCAATACAATAAAAAATGTAAAATTGAGATCTAAAAGTTGTCTAAATTAGGAAATCGACAAAATTTAACAAATTAAAGAAAAAAAAAAAATTTGGTTTCTTATTTAAAAAAATTAGCAAAAATTTAAAATTCGGAAAATTGTCAAACTTTGAAGAACATTTTAATGTTTGCAATACAATAAAAAATTTAAAATTGAGATCTAAAAGTTGTCTAAATTAAGAAATCGACAAAATTTGAAAAATTGAAAACTTAAAAAATAAATAAAAATACTTATATTACTTAAATTAAACAAGTAAGAAAGCTACAATCGAGAGTGCTCGATCAAATGATATCCGCAACCCACGTCGAGAGAAAAACAAATTTTAATGATATTTTAACAACAAATATACCAAAACTATACTGAAACTTGTGTTTTGTTTGTATATAAAAATCCAAAACAACGACATGGTCACACTGTCAACTAAACAAACAAAGCGCGAGCAGCTGCAAGTGAATTTTGCATTTATAATTGATTCTTTAATAACTTTCTCGTTTTCGTATTCGATCTCAACCAAATTCACAGGAGTCATTCAGACGATCATTGTTATTATGCATACCTAAAATGAATGCTCTAGGCCTATTATTACAGGGTATGTTAAGAGTGTCAAGCGCAGATGGGTTACCAAATTACATATCATTACACAAATAACTTTTGGAGTTATACGCGACTTACATAAAAAAAAACTTGAAGTTTACTAAATTAATGCTTATTGTGGGCGAACGGAGCGTGGCATCAAACTTTTGAAATAAACTTGATCTGCGTAGGGTATGAAGGAACCTTCATTCAAATCTGGTGTCACTATGTCTTATAGTCTCTGAGATCCAGGTGTTCATACGGACAGACAGATGAACAGAAGGACATGGCTATATCGTCTCTGTTGACGCTGATCAACAATATATATACTTTATGGGGTCGGAAATGCCTCCTTCTGCCTGTTACATACATTTTCTGTTGGCACTAAGTTATAATACCCTTCTATTATCAAAAACTGAAAATTCAGAAAATTGTCAAGTTTAGAGGAAAATTAAAATTTTTGTAATACAATAATAAATGTAAAACTGATATCTAAAAGTTGTCTAAAATAGGAAATCGACAAAATGTTACAAATTTAAACAAAAAAACCAAAAAAAACTACAATTACTTAAATTAAAAAATTAAAATTGAATAATTGAATATTCGGAAAATTGACAAGATTTGAGAAAAATTTAAAATTTTGCAATACAATAAAAAATGTAAAAGTGAGACTTAAAAGTTTTCTATATCTATGTCTATGTCTATATTAAGGATTCGACAAAATTTGAAAAATTGAGAAATTAAAAAATAAAAATAACTCTTAAAATACTTAAATTAAAAAATTAACATAAAATGAAAATTCGGATAATTGCCAAGGTTCGAGGAAAATTAAAATTTTTGCAGTACAATAACAAATGTAAAATTGAGATCTAAAAGTTGTCTAAATTAGGAAATATTAAAAATTTGAAAAATCGAAATATTAAAAAATAAAAAAAAAATACTTAAATCACTTAAATTAAAATATTAACAACAATTGAATATTAGAAAAATTGCCAAGATTTGAGGAAAATTTACATTTTTGCAATACAATAAAAAATGTCAAATTGAGATCTAAAAGTTGTCTAAATTAAGAAATCGAAAAATTTTACAAAATAAAAAAAAACTTAAATTACTTATATTAATAAATTAACAAAAATTGAAAATTCGGATAGTTGCCAAAACTTGAGGAAAATTTAAATATTTACAATAAAATAAAAAATATAAAATTGAGATATAAAAGTTGTCAAAATTAAGGAATCGACAAAATTTGAAAAATTGAAAAATTAAAATAAGAAAAAATTCTTAAATTACTTATATTAAAAAATGAATAAAATTGAAAATTCGCAAAATTGTCAAGATTTGAGGAAAATAAGAAATTTTGTAAGACAATAAAAAATTTAAAATTGAGATCTAAAAGTTGTCTAAATTAGGAAATCGACAAAATTTAAAAAAAAAAAGAAAAATTAAAAAAAAAAAAATTCTTAAATTACTTATATTAAAAAATGAATAAAATTTAAAATTCGGAAAATTGTCAAAATTTGAAGAAAATTTTAATGTTTGCAATACAATAAACAAGTGAGAAAGCTACAGTCGAGAGTGCTCAACCGTATGATACCCGCAACCCATTTCGAGAGAAAAAAAAATTTTAATGGTATTTTAACAACAAATATACCAAAAATATACTGAATTTTGTGTTTTGTTTGCATATATTTGAAACGGTTAAAAATCCACAACACCGACAAGGTCACACAGTCAACTAAACAAACAAAGCGCCAGCAGCTGCAACTGAATTTTGCATATAAAATTGATTCATTAATAACTTCCTTGTTTTTCACTCGATCTCAACCAAATCATCATTGAGAATATAATTGTTATTATGCATACCAAAATTCAATGCTTTAGGTCTATTATTACGGCTTTTACAGTTTTTGGGGGCGGAAAGGGGCGTGGCAAAAATCTAAAACAATCTTGATCTGCGTAAGACCTACACGAATACTGTCACCAAATTTGATATCTCTAGGTCATTCACACACTTAAAACGTCCATATGCACTGGGCACAAAAATTTTGATAAATAATTTAACGAATAACTTTTGTTCTACTTATCCGATTTGTACCAAAATTACAGGGTATATTAAGAGTGCCAAGCGCAAATGGGTTACCAAATTACACATCATTACACAAAGAACTTTTGGAGTTATACGCGATTTACTAAAAAAAAACTTGACTTTTTCTAGATTAATGCTTATTGTGGGCGAAGGGGGCGTGGCATCCAACTTTTGAAATAAACTTGATCTGCGTAGGGTATGAAGGAAACTTTTTGCCAAATTTGGTGTCTCTATGTCTTATAGTCTCTGAGATCCAGGTGTTCATACGGACAGACAGACGGACAGACGGACAGACGGACATGGCTATATCATCTCGGCTGTTGACGCTGATCAAGAATATATATACTTTATGGGGTCGGAGATGCCTCCTTCTGCCTCTTACATACATTTTCTGTTGGCACTAAGTCATAATACCCTTCTACCCTATGGGTAGCGGGTATAAAAAGGTAAAATTGAGATCTAAAAGTTGTCTAAATTAGGAAATCGACCAAATTTGACAAATTAAAGAAAAAACAAGTGAGAAAGCTACAGTCGAGAGTGCTCGACCGTATGATACCCGCAACCCATTTCGAGAGAAAAAAAAAATTTTAATGGTATTTTAACAACAAATATACCAAAAATATACTGAATTTTGTGTTTTGTTTGTATATATTTGAAAATAGCGAATAAAAATCCACAACACCGTTATGGTCACACTGTCAACTAAACAAACAAAGCGCGGGCAACTGCAAGTGAATTATGCATATAAAATTGATTCTTTAATAACTTCCTTGTTTTTCACTCGATCTCAACCAAATTTAAAGGAATTATTGAGAATACAATTGTTATTATGCATACCAAAATTCAATGCTCTAGGTCTATTATTACGGCTTTTACAGTTTCTGGGGGCGGAAAGGGGCGTGGCAAAAATCTAAAACAAACATGATCTGCGTAAGACCTACACGAATACTGTCACCAAATTTGATATCTCTAGGTCATTCACACACTTCATACGTCCATATGCACTGGGCACAAAAATTTTGATAAATAATTTAACGAATAACTTTTGTTCTACTTATCCGATTTGTACCAAAATTACAGGGTATATTAAGAGTGTCAAGCGCAGATGGGCTACCAAATTACACATCATTACACCAAGAACTTTTGGAGTTATACGCGATTTACTAAAAAAAACTTGACTTTTTCTAGATTAATGCTTATTGTGGGCGAAGGGGGCGTGGCATCCAACTTTTGAAATAAACTTGATCTGCGTAGGGTATGAAGGAAACTTTTTGCCAAATTTGGTGTCTCTATGTCTTATAGTCTCTGAGATCCAGGTGTTCATACAGACAGACAGACGGACAGACGGACAGACGGACAGACGGACATGGCTATATCATCTCGGCTGTTGACGCTGATCAAGAATATATATACTTTATGGGGTCGGAGATGCCTCCTTCTGCCTGTTACATACATTTTCTGTTGGCACTAAGTCATAATACCCTTCTACCCTATGGGTAGCGGGTATAAAAAACTTAAATTACTTATTTTAAAAAATTAACAAAAATTTAAAATTCGGAAAATTGCCAAAATTTGAGGAAAATTTAAATTTTTGCAATACAATAAAAAATGTAAAATTTGGGCTTGAAAGGTATCTAAATTAGGAAATCGACCAAATTTGACAAATTAAAGAAAAAAAAAACTTAAATTACTTAAATTAGCAAAAATTTAAAATTCGGAAAATTGCCAAGACTTGAGGAAAATTTAAGGTTTTGCAATACAATAAAAAATGTAAAATTGAGATCTAAAAGTTGTCTAAATAAGGCATTCGACAAAATTTAAAAAATTGAAAAATAAAAAAAAATAATTAATTAATTAAATTACTTTTATTAATAAATTAACATAAATTGCAAATTCGGAAAATTGCAAAGCTTTGAGGAAAATTTTAATTTTTGCAATAAAATAAAGTTGTCTAAATTATGAAATCGACAAAAATTTTAAAAATCGAAAAATTAAAAAAAAATACTTGAATTACTTAAATTAAAAAATTAACATAAACTGAAAATTCGGATAATTGCCAAGGTTCGAGGAAAATTAAAATTTTTGTAATAAAATAAAAAATGTCAAATTGAGACCTAAAAGTTGTCTAAATTAGGAAATCGACAAAATTTAAAAAATCTAAAAATTAAAAAATAAAAAATACTTAAATCACTTAAATTAAAATATTCACAACAATCGAACATTCGAAAAATTGTCAAAATTCGACGAAAATTAAATTTTTTGTAATACAATAAAAAATGTCAAATTGAGACCTAAAAGTTGTATAATTTAAGAAATCGACCAAATTTGACAAATTAAAGAAAAAAAAAACATAAATTACTTATATTAAAAAATTAACAAAAATTTAAAATTCGGATAATTGCCAAAATTTGAGGAAAATTTAAATTTTTGCAATACAATAAAAAATGTAAAATTGAGATCTAAAAGTTGTCTAAATTAGGAAATCGACAAAATTTAACAAATTAAAGAAAAAAAAAAAAATTTGGTTTCTTATTTAAAAAAATTAGCAAAAATTTAAAATTCGGAAAATTGTCAAACTTTGAAGAACATTTTAATGTTTGCAATACAATAAAAAATTTAAAATTGAGATCTAAAAGTTGTCAAAATTAAGGAATCGACAAAATTTGAAAAATTGAAAATTTAAAAAATAAATAAAAATACTTATATTACTTAAATTAAACAAGTAAGAAAGCTACAATCGAGAGTGCTCGATCTTATGATAACCGCAACCCATTTCGAGAGAAAAACAAATTTTAATGATATTTTAACAACAAATATACCAAAAATATACTGAAACTTGTGTTTTGTTTGTATATAAAAATCCACAACAACGACATGGTCACACTGTCAACTAAACAAACAAAGCGCGAGCAGCTGCAAGTGAATTTTGCATTTATAATTGATTCTTTAATAACTTTCTCGTTTTCGTATTCGATCTCAACCAAATTCACAGGAGTCATTCAGACGATCATTGTTATTATGCATACCTAAAATCAATGCTCTAGGCCTATTATTACAGGGTATGTTAAGAGTGTCAAGCGCAGATGGGTTACCAAATTACATATCATTACACAAATAACTTTTGGAGTTATACGCGACTTACATAAAAAAAAACTTGAAGTTTTCTAAATTAATGCTTATTGTGGGCGAACGGAGCGTGGCATCAAACTTTTGAAATAAACTGAATCTGCGTAGGGTATGAAGGAACCTTCTTTCAAATTTGGTGTCTCCATGTCTTATAGTCTCTGAGATCCAGGTGTTCATACGGACAGACAGATGGACAGAAGGACATGGCTATATCGTCTCGGCTGTTGACGCTGATCAAGAATATATATACTTTATGGGGGAGATGGGAGATGGGAGATGCCTCCTTCTGCCTGTTACATACATTTTCTGTTGGCACTAAGTCATAGTACCCTTCTACCCTATGGGTAGCGGGTATAAAAACTTAAATTACTTAAATTAACAAAAACTGGAAATTCGGATAATTGTCAAGATTTTCGCAATACAATAAAAAATGTAAAAGTGAGACCTAAAAGTTCTCTTAATTAGAAAATCGACAAAATTTGAAAAATCTAAAAAATACATAAACTACTTAAATTAAAAAATAAAGATCTCTGAAAATTTGGGTAATTGTCAAGATTCGAGGAAAATTTAAATTTTTGCAATACAATAAAAAATGTAAAATTGAGATCTAAAAGTTGTCCAAATTATGAAATCGACAAAATTTTAAAAAATCGAAAAATTAAAAAATAAAAAAAAAATACTTGAATTATTTAAATTAAAAAATTAACAAAAATTAAAAATTCGGAAAATTGCCAAGATTTGAGGAAAATGTAGATTTTTTGTAATGCAATAAAAAATGTAAAATTGAGATCTTAAAGCTCTCTAAATTGGAAAATCAACAAAATTTAAAAAATCTACAAATTAAAAAATAAAAAAAATACCTTAATTACTTAAATTAAAAAATTAAAAAAAAATAGAAAATTTAGAACATTTTTAGGATTCGAGGAATATTAAAATTTTTGCAAAACAGAAATAAATGTAAAATTGAGATCTAAAAGTTGTCTAAATTAGGAAATCGAAAAAATTTGAAAAATCTAAAAATTAAAAAATAAAAAAAATAACTTAATTACTTATATAAAAAAATTAAAAATAAATTGAGAATTTGGAATATTGTCAAGATTCGAGGAAAATTAAAATTTTTGCAATACAATAAAAAATGTAAAATTGGGATCCAAAAGTTGTCTAAACTAGGAATTCGACCAAATTTGACAAATTAAAGAAAAACAAAAACTTAAATTACATATATTAAAAAATTAACAAAAATTTAAAATTCGCAAAATTGTAAAGATTTGAGGAAAATTTTAATTTTTGCATTACAATAAAAAATGTAAAATTGAGATCTAAAAGTTGTTTAAATTATGAAATCGACAAAATTTTGAAAAATAGAAAAATTTAAAAAATAAAAAAAAAGTACTTGAATTATATAAATTAAAAAATTAACAAAAATTGAAAATTCGGAAAATTGCCCAGATTTGAGGAAAATGTAGATTTTTTGTAATGCAATAAAAAATGTAAAATTGAGATCTAAAAGTTGTCTAAATTAGGAAATCGACAAAATTTAAAAAATCTAAAAATTAAAAAATAAAAAAAATAACTAAATTACTTATATAAAAAAATTTAAAATAAATTGAAAATTTGGAACATTTTTAAGATTCGAGGAAAATTAAAATTTTTGCAATACAACAAAAAATGTAAAATTGAGATCTAAAAGTTGTCTAAATTATGAAATAACAAAAATTTGGAAAATCGAAAAATCGAAAAAAAAAGAAAAATACTTAAATAACTTAAATTAAAAAATTATAAAAAAAAATTATAATTTGAAAAATTTTCAAGATTCGAGGAAAATTAAAATTTTTGCAATACAGTAAAAAGTGAAAAATTGAGATCTAAAAGTTGTCTAAATAAGGAAATCGTCAAAATTTGATAAATTAAAAAATAAAAAAAAACTTAAATTACTTAAATTACAAGGTTCGAGGAAAATTAAAATTTTTGTAATAAAATAAAAAATGTCAAATTGAGACCTAAAAGTTGTCTAAATTAGGAAATCGACAAAATTTAAAAAATCTAAAAATTAAAAAATAAAAAATACTTAAATCACTTAAATTAAAATATTCACAACAATCAAACATTCGAAAAATTGTCAAAATTCGACGAAAATTAAATTTTTTGTAATACAATAAAAAATGTCAAATTGAGACCTAAAAGTTGTATAATTTAAGAAATCGACCAAATTTGACAAATTAAAGAAAAAAAAAACATAAATTACTTATATTAAAAAATTAACAAAAATTTAAAATTCGGATAATTGCCAAAATTTGAGGAAAATTTAAATTTTTGCAATACAATAAAAAATGTAAAATTGGGACCCAAAAGTTATCTAAATTATGAAATCGACAAAAATTTACAAATTAAAAAATAAAAAAAAAATACTTAATTCACTTAAATTAAAATATTAACAACAATTAAACATTCGGAAAATTGTCAAAATTCGACGAAAATTAAAATTTTGCAATACAATAAAAAATGTAAAATTGAGGTCTAAAAGTTGTCTAAATTAAGAAATCGACAAAATTTTACAAAATAAAAAAAAAACTTAAATTACTTATATTAAAAAATTAACAAAAATTCGGATAGTTGCCAAAACTTGAGGAAAATTAAAATGTTTATAATAAAATAAAAAATGTAAAATTGAGATCTAAAAGTTGTCAAAATTAAGGAATCGACAAAATTTGAAAAATTGAAAATTTAAAAAATAAATAAAAATACTTATATTACTTAAATTAAACAAGTAAGAAAGCTACAATCGAGAGTGCTCGATCTTATGATAACCGCAACCCATTTCGAGAGAAAAACAAATTTTAATGATATTTTAACAACAAATATACCAAAAATATACTGAAACTTGTGTTTTGTTTGTATATAAAAATCCACAACAACGACATGGTCACACTGTCAACTAAACAAACAAAGCGCGAGCAGCTGCAAGTGAATTTTGCATTTATAATTGATTCTTTAATAACTTTCTCGTTTTCGTATTCGATCTCAACCAAATTCACAGGAGTCATTCAGACGATCATTGTTATTATGCATACCTAAAATGAATGCTCTAGGCCTATTATTACAGGGTATGTTAAGAGTGTCAAGCGCAGATGGGTTACCAAATTACATATCATTACTACGCGACTTACATAAAAAAAAACTTGAAGTTTTCTAAATTAATGCTTATTGTGGGCGAACGGAGCGTGGCATCAAACTTTTGAAATAAACTTGATCTGCTTAATTACTTAAATTAACAAAAACTGGAAATTCGGATAATTGTCAAGATTTTCGCAATACAATAAAAAATGTAAAAGTGAGACCTAAAAGTTCTCTTAATTAGAAAATCGACAAAATTTGAAAAATCTAAAAAATACATAAACTACTTAAATTAAAAAATAAAGATCTCTGAAAATTTGGGTAATTGTCAAGATTCGAGGAAAATTTAAATTTTTGCAATACAATAAAAAATGTAAAATTGAGATCTAAAAGTTGTCCGAATTATGAAATCGACAAAATTTTAAAAAATCGAAAAATTAAAAAATAAAAAAAAAATACTTGAATTATTTAAATTAAAAAATTAACAAAAATTAAAAATTCGGAAAATTGCCAAGATTTGAGGAAAATGTAGATTTTTTGTAATGCAATAAAAAATGTAAAATTGAGATCTTAAAGCTGTCTAAACTAGAAAATCAACAAAATTTAAAAAATCTACAAATTAAAAAATAAAAAAAATACCTTAATTACTTAAATTAAAAAATTAAAAAAAAATAGAAAATTTGGAACAATTTTAAGATTCGAGGAAAATTAAAAATTTTTGCAAAACAGAAATAAATGTAAAATTGAGATCTAAAAGTTGTCTAAATTAGGAAATCGAAAAAATTTGAAAAATCTAAAAATTAAAAAATAAAAAAAATAACTTAATTACTTATATAAAAAAATTTAAAATAAATTGAGAATTTGGAATATTGTCAAGATTCGAGGAAAATTAAAATTTTTGCAATACAATAAAAAATGTAAAATTGAGATCTAAAAGTTGTCTAAATTAGGAATTCGACTAAATTTGACAAATTAAAGAAAAACAAAAACTTAAATTACATATATTAAAAAATTAACAAAAATTTAAAATTCGCAAAATTGTAAAGATTTGAGGAAAATTTTAATTTTTGCATTACAATAAAAAATGTAAAATTGAGATCTAAAAGTTGTTTAAATTATGAAATCGACAAAATTTTGAAAAATTGAAAAATTTAAAAAATAAAAAAAAAAATACTTGAATTATATAAATTAAAAAATTAACAAAAATTGAAAATTCGGAAAATTGCCCAGATTTGAGGAAAATGTAGATTTTTTGTAATGCAATAAAAAATGTAAAATTGAGATCTAAAAGTTGTCTAAATTAGGAAATCGACAAAATTTAAAAAATCTAAAAATTAAAAAATAAAAAAAATAACTAAATTACTTATATAAAAAAATTTAAAATAAATTGAAAATTTGGAACATTTTTAAGATTCGAGGAAAATTAAAATTTTTGCAATACAACAAAAAATGTAAAATTGAGATCTAAAAGTTGTCTAAATTATGAAATAACAAAAATTTGGAAAATCGAAAAATCGAAAAAAAAAGAAAAATACTTAAATAACTTAAATTAAAAAATTATAAAAAAAATTGATAATTTGAAAAATTTTCAAGATTCGAGGAAAATTAAAATTTTTGCAATACAGTAAAAAATGTAAAATTGAGAAATTAATATACTTTCTCGTTTTCGTATTCGATCTCAACCAAATTCACAGGAGTCATTCAGACGATCATTGTTATTATGCATACCTAAAATGAATGCTCTAGGCCTATTATTACAGGGTATGTTAAGAGTGTCAAGCGCAGATGGGTTACCAAATTACATATCATTACACAAATAACTTTTGGAGTTATACGCGACTTACATAAAAAAAAACTTGAAGTTTTCTAAATTAATGCTTATTGTGGGCGAACGGAGCGTGGCATCAAACTTTTGAAATAAACTTGATCTGCGTAGGGTATGAAGGAACCTTCATTCAAATTTGGTGTCTCCATGTCTTATAGTCTCTGAGATCCAGGTGTTCATACGGACAGACAGATGGACAGAAGGACATGGCTATATCGTCTCGGCTGTTGACGCTGATCAAGAATATATATACTTTATGGGGTCGGAGATGCCTCCTTCTGCCTGTTACATACATTTTCTGTTGGCACTAAGTTATAATACCCTTCTATTATCAAAAACTGAAAATTCAGAAAATTGTCAAGTTTAGAGGAAAATTAAAATTTTTGTAATACAATAATAAATGTAAAACTGATATCTAAAAGTTGTCTAAAATAGGAAATCGACAAAATGTTACAAATTTAAACAAAAAAACCAAAAAAAACTACAATTACTTAAATTAAAAAATTAAAATTGAATAATTGAATATTCGGAAAATTGACAAGATTTGAGAAAAATTTAAAATTTTGCAATACAATAAAAAATGTAAAAGTGAGACTTAAAAGTTTTCTATATCTATGTCTATGTCTATATTAAGGATTCGACAAAATTTGAAAAATTGAGAAATTAAAAAATAAAAATAACTCTTAAAATACTTAAATTAAAAAATTAACATAAAATGAAAATTCGGATAATTGCCAAGGTTCGAGGAAAATTAAAATTTTTGCAGTACAATAACAAATGTAAAATTGAGATCTAAAAGTTGTCTAAATTAGGAAATATTAAAAATTTGAAAAATCGAAATATTAAAAAATAAAAAAAAAATACTTAAATCACTTAAATTAAAATATTAACAACAATTGAATATTAGAAAAATTGCCAAGATTTGAGGAAAATTTACATTTTTGCAATACAATAAAAAATGTCAAATTGAGATCTAAAAGTTGTCTAAATTAAGAAATCGAAAAATTTTACAAAATAAAAAAAAACTTAAATTACTTATATTAATAAATTAACAAAAATTGAAAATTCGGATAGTTGCCAAAACTTGAGGAAAATTTAAATATTTACAATAAAATAAAAAATATAAAATTGAGATATAAAAGTTGTCAAAATTAAGGAATCGACAAAATTTGAAAAATTGAAAAATTAAAATAAGAAAAAAATTCTTAAATTACTTATATTAAAAAATGAATAAAATTGAAAATTCGCAAAATTGTCAAGATTTGAGGAAAATAAGAAATTTTGTAAGACAATAAAAAATTTAAAATTGAGATCTAAAAGTTGTCTAAATTAGGAAATCGACAAAATTTAAAAAAAAAAAAGAAAAATTAAAAAAAAAAAATTCTTAAATTACTTATATTAAAAAATGAATAAAATTTAAAATTCGGAAAATTGACAAAATTTGAAGAAAATTTTAATGTTTGCAATACAATAAACAAGTGAGAAAGCTACAGTCGAGAGTGCTCAACCGTATGATACCCGCAACCCATTTCGAGAGAAAAAAAAATTTTAATGGTATTTTAACAACAAATATACCAAAAATATACTGAATTTTGTGTTTTGTTTGCATATATTTGAAAATAACGGTTAAAAATCCACAACACCGACAAGGTCACACAGTCAACTAAACAAACAAAGCGCCAGCAGCTGCAACTGAATTTTGCATATAAAATTGATTCATTAATAACTTCCTTGTTTTTCACTCGATCTCAACCAAATCATCATTGAGAATATAATTGTTATTATGCATACCAAAATTCAATGCTTTAGGTTTATTATTACGGCTTTTACAGTTTTTGGGGGCGGAAAGGGGCGTGGCAAAAATCTAAAACAATCTTGATCTGCGTAAGACCTACACGAATACTGTCACCAAATTTGATATCTCTAGGTCATTCACACACTTAAAACGTCCATATGCACTGGGCACAAAAATTTTGATAAATAATTTAACGAATAACTTTTGTTCTACTTATCCGATTTGTACCAAAATTACAGGGTATATTAAGAGTGCCAAGCGCAAATGGGTTACCAAATTACACATCATTACACAAAGAACTTTTGGAGTTATACGCGATTTACTAAAAAAAAACTTGACTTTTTCTAGATTAATGCTTATTGTGGGCGAAGGGGGCGTGGCATCCAACTTTTGAAATAAACTTGATCTGCGTAGGGTATGAAGGAAACTTTTTGCCAAATTTGGTGTCTCTATGTCTTATAGTCTCTGAGATCCAGGTGTTCATACGGACAGACAGACGGACAGACGGACAGACGGACATGGCTATATCATCTCGGCTGTTGACGCTGATCAAGAATATATATACTTTATGGGGTCGGAGATGCCTCCTTCTGCCTGTTACATACATTTTCTGTTGGCACTAAGTCATAATACCCTTCTACCCTATGGGTAGCGGGTATAAAAATGTAAAATTGAGATCTAAAAGTTGTCTAAATTAGGAAATCGACCAAATTTGACAAATTAAAGAAAAAACAAGTGAGAAAGCTACAGTCGAGAGTGCTCGACCGTATGATACCCGCAACCCATTTCGAGAGAAAAAAAAAAATTTTAATGGTATTTTAACAACAAATATACCAAAAATATACTGAATTTTGTGTTTTGTTTGTATATATTTGAAAATAGCGAATAAAAATCCACAACACCGTTATGGTCACACTGTCAACTAAACAAACAAAGCGCGGGCAACTGCAAGTGAATTATGCATATAAAATTGATTCTTTAATAACTTCCTTGTTTTTCACTCGATCTCAACCAAATTCAAAGGAATTATTGAGAATACAATTGTTATTATGCATACCAAAATTCAATGCTCTAGGTCTATTATTACGGCTTTTACAGTTTCTGGGGGCGGAAAGGGGCGTGGCAAAAATCTAAAACAAACATGATCTGCGTAAGACCTACACGAATACTGTCACCAAATTTGATATCTCTAGGTCATTCACACACTTAATACGTCCATATGCACTGGGCACAAAAATTTTGATAAATAGTTTCACGAATAACTGTTGTTCTACTTATCCGAATTGTACCAAAATTACAGGGTATTTTAAGAGTGTCAAGCGCAGATGGGCTACCAAATTACACATCATTACACCAAGAACTTTTGGAGTTATACGCGATTTACTAAAAAAAAAACTTGACTTTTTCTAGATTAATGCTTATTGTGGGCGAAGGGGGCGTAGCATCCAACTTTTGAAATAAACTTGATCTGCGTAGGGTATGAAGGAAACTTTTTGCCAAATTTGGTGTCTCTATGTCTTATAGTCTCTGAGATCCAGGTGTTCATACAGACAGACAGACGGACAGACGGACAGACGGACAGACGGACATGGCTATATCATTTCGGCTGTTGACGCTGATCAAGAATATATATACTTTATGGGGTCGGAGATGCCTCCTTCTGCCTGTTACATACATTTTCTGTTGGCACTAAGTCATAATACCCTTCTACCCTATGGGTAGCGGGTATAAAAAACTTAAATTACTTATTTTAAAAAATTAACAAAAATTTAAAATTCGGAAAATTGCCAAAATTTGAGGAAAATTTAAATTTTTGCAATACAATAAAAAATGTAAAATTTGGGCTTGAAAGGTATCTAAATTAGGAAATCGACCAAATTTGACAAATTAAAGAAAAAAAAAACTTAAATTACTTAAATTAGCAAAAATTTAAAATTCGGAAAATTGCCAAGACTTGAGGAAAATTTAAGGTTTTGCAATACAATAAAAAATGTAAAATTGAGATCTAAAAGTTGTCTAAATAAGGCATTCGACAAAATTTAAAAAATTGAAAAATAAAAAAAAATACTTAAATTACTTTTATTAATAAATTAACATAAATTGCAAATTCGGAAAATTGCAAAGCTTTGAGGAAAATTTTAATTTTTGCAATAAAATAAAGTTGTCTAAATTATGAAATCGACAAAAATTTTAAAAATCGAAAAATTAAAAAAAAATACTTGAATTACTTAAATTAAAAAATTAACATAAACTGAAAATTCGGATAATTGCCAAGGTTCGAGGAAAATTAAAATTTTTGTAATAAAATAAAAAATGTCAAATTGAGACCTAAAAGTTGTCTAAATTAGGAAATCGACAAAATTTAAAAAATCTAAAAATTAAAAAATAAAAAATACTTAAATCACTTAAATTAAAATATTCACAACAATCGAACATTCGAAAAATTGTCAAAATTCGACGAAAATTAAATTTTTTGTAATACAATAAAAAATGTCAAATTGAGACCTAAAAGTTGTATAATTTAAGAAATTGACCATATTTGACAAATTAAAGAAAAAAAAAACATAAATTACTTATATTAAAAAATTAACAAAAATTTAAAATTCGGATAATTGCCAAAATTTGAGGAAAATTTAAATTTTTGCAATACAATAAAAAATGTAAAATTGGGACCCAAAAGTTATCTAAATTATGAAATCGACAAAAATTTACAAATTAAAAAATAAAAAAAAAATACTTAATTCACTTAAATTAAAATATTAACAACAATTAAACATTCGGAAAATTGTCAAAATTCGACGAAAATTAAAATTTTTGCAATACAATAAAAAATGTAAAATTGACATCTAAAAGTTGTCTAAATTAAGAAATCGACAAAATTTTACAAAATAAAAAAAAAACTTAAATTACTTATATTAAAAAATTAACAAAAATTGAAAATTCGGATAGTTGCCAAAACTTGAGGAAAATTGAAATGTTTATAATAAAATAAAAAATGTAAAATTGAGATCTAAAAGTTGTCAAAATTAAGGAATCGACAAAATTTGAAAAATTGAAAATTTAAAAAATAAATAAAAATACTTATATTACTTAAATTAAACAAGTAAGAAAGCTACAATCAAGAGTGCTCGATCTTATGATAACCGCAACCCATTTCGAGAGAAAAACAAATTTTAATGATATTTTAACAACAAATATACCAAAAATATACTGAAACTTGTGTTTTGTTTGTATATAAAAATCCACAACAACGACATGGTCACACTGTCAACTAAACAAACAAAGCGCGAGCAGCTGCAAGTGAATTTTGCATTTATAATTGATTCTTTAATAACTTTCTCGTTTTCGTATTCGATCTCAACCAAATTCACAGGAGTCATTCAGACGATCATTGTTATTATGCATACCTAAAATCAATGCTCTAGGCCTATTATTACAGGGTATGTTAAGAGTGTCAAGCGCAGATGGGTTACCAAATTACATATCATTACACAAATAACTTTTGGAGTTATACGCGACTTACATAAAAAAAAACTTGAAGTTTTCTAAATTAATGCTTATTGTGGGCGAACGGAGCGTGGCATCAAACTTTTGAAATAAACTGAATCTGCGTAGGGTATGAAGGAACCTTCTTTCAAATTTGGTGTCTCCATGTCTTATAGTCTCTGAGATCCAGGTGTTCATACGGACAGACAGATGGACAGAAGGACATGGCTATATCGTCTCGGCTGTTGACGCTGATCAAGAATATATATACTTTATGGGGGAGATGGGAGATGGGAGATGCCTCCTTCTGCCTGTTACATACATTTTCTGTTGGCACTAAG
The DNA here is from genome assembly GCA_035045625.1 of Drosophila formosana. Taxonomy (NCBI): domain Eukaryota; kingdom Metazoa; phylum Arthropoda; class Insecta; order Diptera; family Drosophilidae; genus Drosophila; species Drosophila formosana. The sequence goes on from JAWNOW010000351.1 coordinate 79,734, forward strand.
TCATAGTACCCTTCTACCCTATGGGTAGCGGGTATAAAAACTTAAATTACTTAAATTAACAAAAACTGGAAATTCGGATAATTGTCAAGATTTTCGCAATACAATAAAAAATGTAAAAGTGAGACCTAAAAGTTCTCTTAATTAGAAAATCGACAAAATTTGAAAAATCTAAAAAATACATAAACTACTTAAATTAAAAAATAAAGATCTCTGAAAATTTGGGTAATTGTCAAGATTCAAGGAAAATTTAAATTTTTGCAATACAATAAAAAATGTAAAATTGAGATCTAAAAGTTGTCCAAATTATGAAATCGACAAAATTTTAAAAAATCGAAAAATTAAAAAATAAAAAAAAAATACTTGAATTATTTAAATTAAAAAATTAACAAAAATTAAAAATTCGGAAAATTGCCAAGATTTGAGGAAAATGTAGATTTTTTGTAATGCAATAAAAAATGTAAAATTGAGATCTTAAAGCTCTCTAAATTGGAAAATCAACAAAATTTAAAAAATCTACAAATTAAAAAATAAAAAAAAATACCTTAATTACTTAAATTAAAAAATTAAAAAAAAATAGAAAATTTAGAACATTTTTAGGATTCGAGGAATATTAAAATTTTTGCAAAACAGAAATAAATGTAAAATTGAGATCTAAAAGTTGTCTAAATTAGGAAATCGAAAAAATTTGAAAAATCTAAAAATTAAAAAATAAAAAAAATAACTTAATTACTTATATAAAAAAATTTAAAATAAATTGAGAATTTGGAATATTGTCAAGATTCGAGGAAAATTAAAATTTTTGCAATACAATAAAAAATGTAAAATTGAGATCCAAAAGTTGTCTAAACTAGGAATTCGACCAAATTTGACAAATTAAAGAAAAACAAAAACTTAAATTACATATATTAAAAAATTAACAAAAATTTAAAATTCGCAAAATTGTAAAGATTTGAGGAAAATTTTAATTTTTGCATTACAATAAAAAATGTAAAATTGAGATCTAAAAGTTGTTTAAATTATGAAATCGACAAAATTTTGAAAAATAGAAAAATTTAAAAAATAAAAAAAAAGTACTTGAATTATATAAATTAAAAAATTAACAAAAATTGAAAATTCGGAAAATTGCCCAGATTTGAGGAAAATGTAGATTTTTTGTAATGCAATAAAAAATGTAAAATTGAGATCTAAAAGTTGTCTAAATTAGGAAATCGACAAAATTTAAAAAATCTAAAAATTAAAAAATAAAAAAAATAACTAAATTACTTATATAAAAAAATTTAAAATAAATTGAAAATTTGGAACATTTTTAAGATTCGAGGAAAATTAAAATTTTTGCAATACAACAAAAAATGTAAAATTGAGATCTAAAAGTTGTCTAAATTATGAAATAACAAAAATTTGGAAAATCGAAAAATCGAAAAAAAAAGAAAAATACTTAAATAACTTAAATTAAAAAATTATAAAAAAAATTTATAATTTGAAAAATTTTCAAGATTCGAGGAAAATTAAAATTTTTGCAATACAGTAAAAAGTGAAAATTTGAGATCTAAAAGTTGTCTAAATAAGGAAATCGTCAAAATTTGATAAATTAAAAAATAAAAAAAAACTTAAATTACTTAAATTACAAGGTTCGAGGAAAATTAAAATTTTTGTAATAAAATAAAAAATGTCAAATTGAGACCTAAAAGTTGTCTAAATTAGGAAATCGACAAAATTTAAAAAATCTAAAAATTAAAAAATAAAAAATACTTAAATCACTTAAATTAAAATATTCACAACAATCAAACATTCGAAAAATTGTCAAAATTCGACGAAAATTAAATTTTTTGTAATACAATAAAAAATGTCAAATTGAGACCTAAAAGTTGTATAATTTAAGAAATCGACCAAATTTGACAAATTAAAGAAAAAAAAACATAAATTACTTATATTAAAAAATTAACAAAAATTTAAAATTCGGATAATTGCCAAAATTTGAGGAAAATTTAAATTTTTGCAATACAATAAAAAATGTAAAATTGGGACCCAAAAGTTATCTAAATTATGAAATCGACAAAAATTTACAAATTAAAAAATAAAAAAAAAATACTTAATTCACTTAAATTAAAATATTAACAACAATTAAACATTCGGAAAATTGTCAAAATTCGACGAAAATTAAAATTTTTGCAATACAATAAAAAATGTAAAATTGAGGTCTAAAAGTTGTCTAAATTAAGAAATCGACAAAATTTTACAAAATAAAAAAAAAACTTAAATTACTTATATTAAAAAATTAACAAAAATTGAAAATTCGGATAGTTGCCAAAACTTGAGGAAAATTAAAATGTTTATAATAAAATAAAAAATGTAAAATTGAGATCTAAAAGTTGTCAAAATTAAGGAATCGACAAAATTTGAAAAATTGAAAATTTAAAAAATAAATAAAAATACTTATATTACTTAAATTAAACAAGTAAGAAAGCTACAATCGAGAGTGCTCGATCTTATGATAACCGCAACCCATTTCGAGAGAAAAACAAATTTTAATGATATTTTAACAACAAATATACCAAAAATATACTGAAACTTGTGTTTTGTTTGTATATAAAAATCCACAACAACGACATGGTCACACTGTCAACTAAACAAACAAAGCGCGAGCAGCTGCAAGTGAATTTTGCATTTATAATTGATTCTTTAATAACTTTCTCGTTTTCGTATTCGATCTCAACCAAATTCACAGGAGTCATTCAGACGATCATTGTTATTATGCATACCTAAAATCAATGCTCTAGGCCTATTATTACAGGGTATGTTAAGAGTGTCAAGCGCAGATGGGTTACCAAATTACATATCATTACACAAATAACTTTTGGAGTTATACGCGACTTACATAAAAAAAAACTTGAAGTTTTCTAAATTAATGCTTATTGTGGGCGAACGGAGCGTGGCATCAAAATTTTGAAATAAACTTGATCTGCGTAGGGTATGAAGGAACCTTCATTCAAATTTGGTGTCTCCATGTCTTATAGTCTCTGAGATCCAGGTGTTCATACGGACAGACAGATGGACAGAAGGACATGGCTATATCGTCTCGGCTGTTGACGCTGATCAAGAATATATATACTTTATGGGGTCGGAGATGCCTCCTTCTGCCTGTTACATACATTTTCTGTTGGCACTAAGTCATAGTACCCTTCTACCCTATGGGTAGCGGGTATAAAAACTTAAATTACTTAAATTAACAAAAACTGGAAATTCGGACAATTGTCAAGATTTTCGCAATACAATAAAAAATGTAAAAGTGAGACCTAAAAGTTCTCTTAATTAGAAAATCGACAAAATTTGAAAAATCTAAAAAATACATAAACTACTTAAATTAAAAAATAAAGATCTCTGAAAATTTGGGTAATTGTCAAGATTCGAGGAAAATTTAAATTTTTGCAATACAATAAAAAATGTAAAATTGAGATCTAAAAGTTGTCCGAATTATGAAATCGACAAAATTTTAAAAAATCGAAAAATTAAAAAATAAAAAAAAATACTTGAATTATTTAAATTAAAAAATTAACAAAAATTAAAAATTCGGAAAATTGCCAAGATTTGAGGAAAATGTAGATTTTTTGTAATGCAATAAAAAATGTAAAATTGAGATCTTAAAGCTGTCTAAACTAGAAAATCAACAAAATTTAAAAAATCTACAAATTAAAAAATAAAAAAAATACCTTAATTACTTAAATTAAAAAATTAAAAAAAAAATAGAAAATTTGGAACAATTTTAAGATTCGAGGAAAATTAAAAATTTTTGCAAAACAGAAATAAATGTAAAATTGAGATCTAAAAGTTGTCTAAATTAGGAAATCGAAAAAATTTGAAAAATCTAAAAATTAAAAAATAAAAAACATAACTTAATTACTTATATAAAAAAATTTAAAATAAATTGAGAATTTGGAATATTGTCAAGATTCGAGGAAAATTAAAATTTTTGCAATACAATAAAAAATGTAAAATCGAGATCTAAAAGTTGTCTAAATTAGGAATTCGACCAAATTTGACAAATTAAAGAAAAACAAAAACTTAAATTACATATATTAAAAAATTAACAAAAATTTAAAATTTGCAAAATTGTAAAGATTTGAGGAAAATTTTAATTTTTGCATTACAATAAAAAATGTAAAATTGAGATCTAAAAGTTGTTTAAATTATGAAATCGACAAAATTTTGAAAAATTGAAAAATTTAAAAAATAAAAAAAAAAATACTTGAATTATATAAATTAAAAAATTAACAAAAATTGAAAATTCGGAAAATTGCCCAGATTTGAGGAAAATGTAGATTTTTTGTAATGCAATAAAAAATGTAAAATTGAGATCTAAAAGTTGTCTAAATTAGGAAATCGACAAAATTTAAAAAATCTAAAAATTAAAAAATAAAAAAAATAACTAAATTACTTATATAAAAAAATTTAAAATAAATTGAAAATTTGGAACATTTTTAAGATTCGAGGAAAATTAAAATTTTTGCAATACAACAAAAAATGTAAAATTGAGATCTAAAAGTTGTCTAAATTATGAAATAACAAAAATTTGGAAAATCGAAAAATCGAAAAAAAAAGAAAAATACTTAAATAACTTAAATTAAAAAATTATAAAAAAAATTGATAATTTGAAAAATTTTCAAGATTCGAGGAAAATTAAAATTTTTGCAATACAGTAAAAAATGTAAAATTGAGATCTAAAAGTTGTCTAAATAAGGAAATTGTCAAAATTTGATAAATTAAAAAATAAAAAAAAATTAAATTACTTAAATTAAAAAATTAACAAAAATTGAAAATTTTCAAGATTTAAGGAAAGTTAATATTTTTGCAATACAATAAAAAAATGTAAAATTGAGATCTATAGGTTTTCTAAATTATGAAATAACAAAAATTTAAAAAATCTAAAAATTAAAAGATAAAAAAATAATACTTAAATTACTTAAATAAAAAAATTCACAAAAATTGAAATTTCGGATTAATGCAATACAATAAAAAATGTCAAATTGAGATCTAAAAGTTGTCTAAATTAAGAAATCGAAAAATTTAAAAAATCTAAAAATAAAAATAAGAAAAAAAAATATTTAAATTACTTAAATTAAAAAATTAACAAAAATTGAATTGAAGATTTGAGGAAAATTTAAGTTTTTGCAATACAATAAAAAATGTAAAATTTAGACCTAAAAGTTGTCTAATTAGGAAATCGACAAAATTTAAAAAATCGAAAAATTAAAAATTAAAAAATAAGAAAAATACCTAAATTACTAAAATTAACAAATTAAAAAAGAATTGATAATTTGGAAAATTTGAAAGATTCGAGGAAAATTTCCATTTTTGCAATACAATAAAAATGTAAAATTGAGATTTAAAAGTTGTCTAAATTAGGAAATATTAAAAATTTTAAAAATCGAAAAATTAAAAAATAAAAAAAAAATATTTAAATTACTTAAATTAAAAAATGTAAAAAATAATTAAAAATTCGAATAATTGCCAAGATTCGAGAAAAATTTTAATTTATGCAATAAAATAAAAAATGTAAAAATTAGATCTAAAAGTTGTATAATTAGGAAATCGACAAAATTTAAAAAATCGAAAAAATTAAAAAATATGAAAAATACCTAAATTACTAAAATAAAAAAATTAAAAAAAATTTGATAGTTTGGAAAGTTCTAAAGATTCGATTTACTAAAAAAAAAACTTGACTTTTTCTAGATTAATGCTTATTGTGGGCGAAGGGGGCGTGGCATCCAACTTTTGAAATAAACTTGATCTGCGTAGGGTATGAAGGAAACTTTTTGCCAAATTTGGTGTCTCTATGTCTTATAGTCTCTGAGATCCAGGTGTTCATACGGACAGACAGACGGACAGACGGACAGACGGACATGGATATATCATCTCGGCTGTTGACGCTGATCAAGAATATATATACTTTATGGGGTCGGAGATGCCTCCTTCTGCCTGTTACATACATTTTCTGTTGGCACTAAGTCATAATACCCTTCTACCCTATGGGTAGCGGGTATAAAAATGTAAAATTGAGATCTAAAAGTTGTCTAAATTAGGAAATCGACCAAATTTGACAAATTAAAGAAAAAAAAAACTTAAATTACTTATTTTAAAAAATTAACAAAAATTTAAAATTCGGAAAATTGCCAAAATTTGAGGAAAATTTAAATTTTTGCAATACAATAAAAAATGTAAAATTTGGGCTTGAAAGGTATCTAAATTAGGAAATCGACCAAATTTGACAAATTAAAGAAAAAAAAAACTTAAATTACTTAAATTAGCAAAAAATTAAAATTCGGAAAATTGCCAAGACTTGAGGAAAATTAAAGGTTTTGCAATACAATAAAAAATGTAAAATTGAGATCTAAAAGTTTTCTAAATAAGGCATTCGACAAAATTTAAAAAATTGAAAAATAAAAAAAAATACTTAAATTACTTTTATTAATAAATTAACATAAATTACAAATTCGGAAAATTGCAAAGCTTTGAGGAAAATTTAAATTTTTGCAATAAAATAAAGTTGTCTAAATTATGAAATCGACAAAAATTTTAAAAATCGAAAAATTAAAAAAAAATACTTGAATTACTTAAATTAAAAAATTAACATAAACTGAAAATTCGGATAATTGCCAAGGTTCGAGGAAAATTAAAATTTTTGTAATAAAATAAAAAATGTCAAATTGAGACCTAAAAGTTGTCTAAATTAGGAAATCGACAAAATTTAAAAAATCTAAAAATTAAAAAATAAAAAATACTTAAATCACTTAAATTAAAATATTCACAACAATCGAACATTCGAAAAATTGTCAAAATTCGACGAAAATTAAATTTTTTGTAATACAATAAAAAATGTCAAATTGAGACCTAAAAGTTGTATAATTTAAGAAATCGACCAAATTTGACAAATTAAAGAAAAAAAAAAACATAAATTACTTATATTAAAAAATTAACAAAAATTTAAAATTCGGATAATTGCCAAAATTTGAGGAAAATTTAAATTTTTGCAATACAATAAAAAATGTAAAATTGGGACCCAAAAGTTATCTAAATTATGAAATCGACAAAAATTTACAAATTAAAAAATAAAAAAAAAATACTTAATTCACTTAAATTAAAATATTAACAACAATTAAACATTCGGAAAATTGTCAAAATTCGACGAAAATTAAAATTTTTGCAATACAATAAAAAATGTAAAATTGAGATCTAAAAGTTGTCTAAATTAAGAAATCGACAAAATTTTACAAAATAAAAAAAAAACTTAAATTACTTATATTAAAAAATTAACAAAAATTGAAAATTCGGATAGTTGCCAAAACTTAAGGAAAATTAAAATGTTTATAATAAAATAAAAAATGTAAAATTGAGATCTAAAAGTTGTCAAAATTAAGGAATCGACAAAATTTGAAAAATTGAAAATTTAAAAAATAAATAAAAATACTTATATTACTTAAATTAAACAAGTAAGAAAGCTACAATCGAGAGTGCTCGATCTTATGATAACCGCAACCCATTTCGAGAGAAAAACAAATTTAAATGATATTTTAACAACAAATATACCAAAAATATACTGAAACTTGTGTTTTGTTTGTATATAAAAATCCACAACAACGACATGGTCACACTGTCAACTAAACAAACAAAGCGCGAACAGCTGCAAGTGAATTTTGCATTTATAATTGATTCTTTAATAACTTTCTCGTTTTCGTATTCGATCTCAACCAAATTCACAGGAGTCATTCAGACGATCATTGTTATTATGCATACCTAAAATCAATGCTCTAGGCCTATTATTACAGGGTATGTTAAGAGTGTCAAGCGCAGGTGGGTTACCAAATTACATATCATTACACAAATAACTTTTGGAGTTATACGCGACTTACATAAAAAAAAACTTGAAGTTTTCTAAATTAATGCTTATTGTGGGCGAACGGAGCGTGGCATCAAACTTTTGAAATAAACTTGATCTGCGTAGGGTATGAAGGAACCTTCATTCAAATTTGGTGTCTCCATGTCTTATAGTCTCTGAGATCCAGGTGTTCATACGGACAGACAGATGGACAGAAGGACATGGCTATATCGTCTCGGCTGTTGACGCTGATCAAGAATATATATACTTTATGTCGGAGATGCCTCCTTCTGCCTGTTACATACATTTTCTGTTGGCACTAAGTCATAGTACCCTTCTACCCTATGGGTAGCGGGTATAAAAACTTAAATTACTTAAATTAACAAAAACTGGAAATTCGGATAATTGTCAAGATTTTCGCAATACAATAAAAAATGTAAAAGTGAGACCTAAAAGTTCTCTTAATTAGAAAATCGACAAAATTTGAAAAATCTAAAAAATACATAAACTACTTAAATTAAAAAATAAAGATCTCTGAAAATTTGGGTAATTGTCAAGATTCGAGGAAAATTTAAATTTTTGCAATACAATAAAAAATGTAAAATTGAGATCTAAAAGTTGTCCGAATTATGAAATCGACAAAATTTTAAAAAATCGAAAAATTAAAAAATAAAAAAAAAATACTTGAATTATTTAAATTAAAAAATTAACAAAAATTAAAAATTCGGAAAATTGCCAAGATTTGAGGAAAATGTAGATTTTTTGTAATGCAATAAAAAATGTAAAATTGAGATCTTAAAGCTGTCTAAACTAGAAAATCAACAAAATTTAAAAAATCTACAAATTAAAAAATAAAAAAAATACCTTAATTACTTAAATTAAAAAATTAAAAAAAAATAGAAAATTTGGAACAATTTTAAGATTCGAGGAAAATTAAAAATTTTTGCAAAACAGAAATAAATGTAAAATTGAGATCTAAAAGTTGTCTAAATTAGGAAATCGAAAAAATTTGAAAAATCTAAAAATTAAAAAATAAAAAACATAACTTAATTACTTATATAAAAAAATTTAAAATAAATTGAGAATTTGGAATATTGTCAAGATTCGAGGAAAATTAAAATTTTTGCAATACAATAAAAAATGTAAAATTGAGATCTAAAAGTTGTCTAAATTAGGAATTCGACCAAATTTGACAAATTAAAGAAAAACAAAAACTTAAATTACATATATTAAAAAATTAACAAAAATTTAAAATTCGCAAAATTGTAAAGATTTGAGGAAAATTTTAATTTTTGCATTACAATAAAAAATGTAAAATTGAGATCTAAAAGTTGTTTAAATTATGAAATCGACAAAATTTTGAAAAATTGAAAAATTTAAAAAATAAAAAAAAAAATACTTGAATTATATAAATTAAAAAATTAACAAAAATAGAAAATTCGGAAAATTGCCCAGATTTGAGGAAAATGTAGATTTTTTGTAATGCAATAAAAAATGTAAAATTGAGATCTAAAAGTTGTCTAAATTAGGAAATCGACAAAATTTAAAAAATCTAAAAATTAAAAAATAAAAAAAATAACTAAATTACTTATATAAAAAAATTTAAAATAAATTGAAAATTTGGAACATTTTTAAGATTCGAGGAAAATTAAAATTTTTGCAATACAACAAAAAATGTAAAATTGAGATCTAAAAGTTGTCTAAATTATGAAATAACAAAAATTTGGAAAATCGAAAAATCGAAAAAAAAAGAAAAATACTTAAATAACTTAAATTAAAAAATTATAAAAAAAATTGATAATTTGAAAAATTTTCAAGATTCGAGGAAAATTAAAATTTTTGCAATACAGTAAAAAATGTAAAATTGAGATCTAAAAGTTGTCTAAATAAGGAAATTGTCAAAATTTGATAAATTAAAAAATAAAAAAAAATTAAATTACTTAAATTAAAAAATTAACAAAAATTGAAAATTTTCAAGATTTAAGGAAAGTTAATATTTTTGCAATACAATAAAAAAATGTAAAATTGAGATCTATAGGTTTTCTAAATTATGAAATAACAAAAATTTAAAAAATCTAAAAATTAAAAGATAAAAAAATAATACTTAAATTACTTAAATAAAAAAATTCACAAAAATTGAAATTTCGGATTAATGCAATACAATAAAAAATGTCAAATTGAGATCTAAAAGTTGTCTAAATTAAGAAATCGAAAAATTTAAAAAATCTAAAAATAAAAATAAGAAAAAAAATATTTAAATTACTTAAATTAAAAAATTAACAAAAATTGAATTGAAGATTTGAGGAAAATTTAAGTTTTTGCAATACAATAAAAAATGTAAAATTTAGACCTAAAAGTTGTCTAATTAGGAAATCGACAAAATTTAAAAAATCGAAAAATTAAAAATTAAAAAATAAGAAAAATACCTAAATTACTAAAATTAACAAATTAAAAAAGAATTGATAATTTGGAAAATTTGAAAGATTCGAGGAAAATTTCCATTTTTGCAATACAATAAAAATGTAAAATTGAGATTTAAAAGTTGTCTAAATTAGGAAATATTAAAAATTTTAAAAATCGAAAAATTAAAAAATAAAAAAAAAATATTTAAATTACTTAAATTAAAAAATGTAAAAAATAATTAAAAATTCGAATAATTGCCAAGATTCGAGAAAAATTTTAATTTATGCAATAAAATAAAAAATGTAAAAATTAGATCTAAAAGTTGTATAATTAGGAAATCGACAAAATTTAAAAAATCGAAAAATTAAAAAATATGAAAAATACCTAAATTACTAAAATAAAAAAATTAAAAAAAATTTGATAGTTTGGAAAGTTCTAAAGATTCGATTTACTAAAAAAAAAACTTGACTTTTTCTAGATTAATGCTTATTGTGGGCGAAGGGGGCGTGGCATCCAACTTTTGAAATAAACTTGATCTGCGTAGGGTATGAAGGAAACTTTTTGCCAAATTTGGTGTCTCTATGTCTTATAGTCTCTGAGATCCAGGTGTTCATACGGACAGACAGACGGACAGACGGACAGACGGACATGGATATATCATCTCGGCTGTTGACGCTGATCAAGAATATATATACTTTATGGGGTCGGAGATGCCTCCTTCTGCCTGTTACATACATTTTCTGTTGGCACTAAGTCATAATACCCTTCTACCCTATGGGTAGCGGGTATAAAAATGTAAAATTGAGATCTAAAAGTTGTCTAAATTAGGAAATCGACCAAATTTGACAAATTAAAGAAAAAAAAAACTTAAATTACTTATTTTAAAAAATTAACAAAAATTTAAAATTCGGAAAATTGCCAAAATTTGAGGAAAATTTAAATTTTTGCAATACAATAAAAAATGTAAAATTTGGGCTTGAAAGGTATCTAAATTAGGAAATCGACCAAATTTGACAAATTAAAGAAAAAAAAAACTTAAATTACTTAAATTAGCAAAAAATTAAAATTCGGAAAATTGCCAAGACTTGAGGAAAATTAAAGGTTTTGCAATACAATAAAAAATGTAAAATTGAGATCTAAAAGTTTTCTAAATAAGGCATTCGACAAAATTTAAAAAATTGAAAAATAAAAAAAAATACTTAAATTACTTTTATTAATAAATTAACATAAATTGCAAATTCGGAAAATTGCAAAGCTTTGAGGAAAATTTAAATTTTTGCAATAAAATAAAGTTGTCTAAATTATGAAATCGACAAAAATTTTAAAAATCGAAAAATTAAAAAAAAATACTTGAATTACTTAAATTAAAAAATTAACATAAACTGAAAATTCGGATAATTGCCAAGGTTCGAGGAAAATTAAAATTTTTGTAATAAAATAAAAAATGTCAAATTGAGACCTAAAAGTTGTCTAAATTAGGAAATCGACAAAATTTAAAAAATCTAAAAATTAAAAAATAAAAAATACTTAAATCACTTAAATTAAAATATTCACAACAATCGAACATTCGAAAAATTGTCAAAATTCGACGAAAATTAAATTTTTTGTAATACAATAAAAAACGTCAAATTGAGACCTAAAAGTTGTATAATTTAAGAAATCGACCAAATTTGACAAATTAAAGAAAAAAAAAACATAAATTACTTATATTAAAAAATTAACAAAAATTTAAAATTCGGATAATTGCCAAAATTTGAGGAAAATTTAAATTTTTGCAATACAATAAAAAATGTAAAATTGGGACCCAAAAGTTATCTAAATTATGAAATCGACAAAAATTTACAAATTAAAAAATAAAAAAAAAATACTTAATTCACTTAAATTAAAATATTAACAACAATTAAACATTCGAAAAATTGTCAAAATTCGACGAAAATTAAAATTTTTGCAATACAATAAAAAATGTAAAATTGAGATCTAAAAGTTGTCTAAATTAAGAAATCGACAAAATTTTACAAAATAAAAAAAAAACTTAAATTACTTATATTAAAAAATTAACAAAAATTGAAAATTCGGATAGTTGCCAAAACTTAAGGAAAATTAAAATGTTTATAATAAAATAAAAAATGTAAAATTGAGATCTAAAAGTTGTCAAAATTAAAGAATCGACAAAATTTGAAAAATTTAAAATTTAAAAAATAAATAAAAATACTTATATTACTTAAATTAAACAAGTAAGAAAGCTACAATCGAGAGTGCTCGATCTTATGATAACCGCAACCCATTTCGAGAGAAAAACAAATTTAAATGATATTTTAACAACAAATATACCAAAAATATACTGAAACTTGTGTTTTGTTTGTATATAAAAATCCACAACAACGACATGGTCACACTGTCAACTAAACAAACAAAGCGCGAGCAGCTGCAAGTGAATTTTGCATTTACATTTGATTCTTTAATAACATTCTCGTTTTCGTATTCGATCTCAACCAAATTCACAGGAGTCATTCAGACGATCATTGTTATTATGCATACCTAAAATCAATGCTCTAGGCCTATTATTACAGGGTATGTTAAGAGTGTCAAGCGCAGGTGGGTTACCAAATTACATATCATTACACAAATAACTTTTGGAGTTATACGCGACTTACATAAAAAAAAACTTGAAGTTTTCTAAATTAATGCTTATTGTGGGCGAACGGAGCGTGGCATCAAACTTTTGAAATAAACTTGATCTGCGTAGGGTATGAAGGAACCTTCATTCAAATTTGGTGTCTCCATGTCTTATAGTCTCTGAGATCCAGGTGTTCATACGGACAGACAGATGGACAGAAGGACATGGCTATATCGTCTCGGCTGTTGACGCTGATCAAGAATATATATACTTTATGGGGTCGGAGATGCCTCCTTCTGCCTGTTACATACATTTTCTGTTGGCACTAAGTCATAGTACCCTTCTACCCTATGGGTAGCGGGTATAAAAACTTAAATTACTTAAATTAACAAAAACTGGAAATTCGGATAATTGTCAAGATTTTCGCAATACAATAAAAAATGTAAAAGTGAGACCTAAAAGTTCTCTTAATTAGACTTACTACTTAAATTAAAAAATAAAGATCTCTGAAAATCTGGGAAATTGTCAAGATTCGAGGAAAATTTAAATTTTTGCAATACAATAAAAAATGCAAAATTGAGATCTAAAAGTTGTCCAAATTATGAAATCGACAAAATTTTAAAAAATCGAAAAATTAAAAAATAAAAAAAAAATACTTGAATTATTTAAATTAAAAAATTAACAAAAATTAAAAATTCGGAAAATTGCCAAGATTTGAGGAAAATGTAGAATTTTTGTAATGCAATAAAAAATGTAAAATTGAGATCTTAAAGCTGTCTAAATTAGAAAACCAACAAAATTTAAAAAATCTACAAATTAAAAAATAAAAAAAATACCTTAATTACTTAAATTAAAAAATTAAAAAAAAAATAGAAAATTTGGAACATTTTTAAGATTCGAGGAAAATTAAAATTTTTGCAAAACAGAAATAAATGTAAAATTGAGATCTAAAAGTTGTCTAAATTAGGAAATCGAAAAAATTTGAAAAATCTAAAAATTAAAAAATAAAAAAAATAACTTAATTACTTATATAAAAAAATTTAAAATAAATTGAGAATTTGGAATATTGTCAAGATTCGAGACAAATTAAAATTATTGCAATACAGTAAAAAATGTAAAATTGAGATCTAAAAGTTGTCTAAATAAGGAAATCGTCAAAATTTGATAAATTAAAAAATAAAAAAAAACTTAAATTACTTAAATTGAAAAATTAACAAAAATTAAAAATTTTCAAGATTTAAGGAAAGTTAATATTTTTGCCATACAATAAAAAAATGTAAAATTGAGATCTATAGGTTTTCTAAATTATAAAATAACAAAAATTTAAAAAATCTAAAAATTAAAAGATAAAAAAATAATACTTAAATTACTTAAATAAAAAAATTCACAAAAATTGAAATTTCTGATTAATGCAATACAATAAAAAATGTCAAATTGAGATCTAAAAGTTGTCTAAATTAAGAAATCGAAAAATTTAAAAAATCTAAAAATAAAAATAAGAAAAAAAATATTTAAATTACTTAAATTAAAAAATTAACAAAAATTGAATTGAAGATTTGAGGAAAATTTAAGTTTTTGCAATACAATAAAAAATGTAAAATTTAGACCTAAAAGTTGTCTAATTAGGAAATCGACAAAATTTAAAAAATCGAAAAATTAAAAATTAAAAAATAAGAAAAATACCTAAATTACTAAAATTAAAAAATTAAAAAAGAATTGATAATTTGGAAAATTTGAAAGATTCGAGGAAAATTTCCATTTTTGCAATACAATAAAAATGTAAAATTGAGATTTAAAAGTTGTCTAAATTAGGAAATATTAAAAATTTTAAAAATCGAAAAATTAAAAAATAAAAAAAAAATATTTAAATTACTTAAATTAAAAAATGTAAAAAAAATTAAAAATTCGAATAATTGCCAAGATTCGAGAAAAATTTTAATTTATGCAATAAAATAAAAAATGTAAAAATTAGATCTAAAAGTTGTATAATTAGGAAATCGACAAAATTTAAAAAATCGAAAAATTAAAAAATATGAAAAATACCTAAATTACTAAAATAAAAAAATTAAAAAAAATTTGATAGTTTGGAAAGTTCTAAAGATTCGAGGAAAATTTCCATTTTTGCAATACAATAAAAAATGTAAAAGTGAGACCTAGAAGTTATCTAAATTAGGAAATCGCAAAATTTGAAAAATCTAAAAATTAAAAAATAAAAAAAATACCTCAATTACTTATATTAAAAAATTAAAAATAAATTGAGAATTTGGAAAATTGTCAAGAATCGAGGAAAAGTAAAATTTTTACAATACAATAAAAAATGTAAAATTGAGATCTAAAAGTTGTCTAAATTATAAAATAACAAAAATTTGAAAAATCGAAAAATTAAAAAATAAAAGAAAAATATTTAAATTAGTTAATTTAAAAACTTAATAAAAAGTTGAAAGTTAGAATAATTAATAATATAATAATTCGAGAAAAATCTTAATTTTTGCAATACAATAAAAAATGTAAAACTTAGATCTAAAATTTGTATAATTAGGAAATCGACAAAATTTAAAAAATCTAAAAATAAAAAATAGAAAAAAAATATTTAAATTACTTTAATTAAAAAAATTTAAAAAAAAATTGATAGTTTGGAAAGTTCTAAAGATTCGAGGAAAATTTCCATTTTTGCAATACAATCAAAAATGTACAATTGAGATCTTAAAGTTGTCTAAATTAAGAAATTGACAAAAATGTTGAAAAATCTAAAAATTTAAAAGTAAAATAAAAATATTTAAATTACTTAAATTTTATAATTTAAGAACAGAATTTGAAAATTCTGATTAATGCCAAGATTCAAGGAAAATTTTAATTTTTGCAATACAATAAAAAATGTAAAATTGAGATCTAAGAGATGTCTAAATTAAGGAATCGACAAAATTTAAAAAATTGGAAACATAAAAAATAAAAAAAAAATATTTTAATTATTTAAATTAAAAAATTAAAAAAATTGAAAATTCGAAAAATTGCCAAGATTTGAGGAAAATTTAAATTTTTGCAATACAATAAAAAATGTAAAAATTAGATTTAAAAGTTGTCATAATTAGGAAATCGACAAAATTTAAAAAAATTTAAAAATAAAAATTAGAAAAAAAATATTTAAATTACTTAAATTAAAAAATGTCAAAAATTGATAATTCGGATAATAATTTTGCAATACAATAAAAAATGTAAAATTTAGACCTAAAAGTTGTCTAATTAGGAAATCGACAAAATTTGAAAAATAGTAAAATTAAAAAATTAAAAAATAACAAAAAAAATAAAAAAAATTACAAAAATTAAAAAACTAAAAAAAAATTGATAATTTGGAAAATTTGAAAGATTCGAGGAAAATTTCCATTTTTGCATTTTTGTCTAAATTAGGAAACATTAAAAATTTGAAAAATCGAAAAATTAAAAAATAAAAAAAAAATATTTAAATTACTTAAATTAAAAAATTATAAAAAAAAATTGATAATTTGAAAAATTTTCAAGATTCGAGGAAAATTAAAATTTTTGCAATACAGTAAAAAATGTAAAATTGAGATCTAAAAGTTGTCTAAATTAGGAATTCGACCAAATTTGACAAATTAAAGAAAAACAAAAACTTAAATTACATATATTAAAAAATTAACAAAAATTTAAAATTCGGAATTGTCAAACTTTGAAGAAAATTTTTTATGTTTGCAATACAATATTTGCAATATAATAAATGTAAAATTGAGATCTAAAAGTTGTCTAAATTAGGAATTCGACCAAATTTGACAAATTAAAGAAAAACAAAAACTTAAATTACATATATTAAAAAATTAACAAAAATTTAAAATTCGCAAAATTGTAAAGATTTGAGGAAAATTTTAATTTTTGCATTACAATAAAAAATGTAAAATTGAGATCA
This sequence comes from Drosophila formosana, assembly GCA_035045625.1. NCBI lineage: Eukaryota > Metazoa > Arthropoda > Insecta > Diptera > Drosophilidae > Drosophila > Drosophila formosana. Next base: position 96,543 of record JAWNOW010000351.1, read on the forward strand.
AAATGTTGTCTAAATTATGAAATCGACAAAATTTTGAAAAATCGAAAAATTAAAAAATAAAAAAAAATACTTGAATTATTTAAATTAAAAGATTAACAAAAATTGAAAATTCGGAAAATTGCCAAGATTTGAGGAAAATGTAGATTTTTTGTAATGCAATAAAAAAATGTAAAATTGAAATCTAAAAGTTTTCTAAATTAGAAAATCGACAAAAATTGAAAAATCTAAAAATTAAAATATAATAAAAATAACTAAGTTACTTATATAAAAAAATTTAAAATAAATTGAGAATTTGGAATATTGTCAAGATTCGAGAAAAATTAAAATTTTTGCAATACAATAAAAAATGTAAAAGTGAGACCCAAAAGTTATCTAAATTAGGAAATCGACAAAATTTGAAAAATCTAAAAATTAAAAAATAAAAAAAATACCTAAATTACTTATATTAAAAAATTAAAAATAAATTGAGAATTTGGAAAATTGTCAAGAATCGAGGAAAAGTAAAATTTTTGCAATACAATAAAAAATGTAAAATTTAGACCTAAAAGTTGTCTAATTAGGAAATCGACAAAATTTAAAAAATCGAAAAATTAAAAGATTAAAAAATAAGAAAAATACCTAAATTACTAAAATTTAAAAATTAAAAAAAATTGATAATTTGGAAAATTTTAAAGATTCGAGAAAAATTTCCATTTTTGCAATACAATAAAAAATGTAAAATTGAGATTTAAAAGTTGTCTAAATTAGGAAATCGAAAAAATTTGAAAAATCTAAAAATTAAAATATAATAAAAATAACAAAATTACTTATATAAAAAAATTTAAAATAAATTAAGAATTTGTAATATTGTCAAGATTCAAAGAAAATTTCAATTTTTGCAATACAACAAAAAATGTAAAATTGAGATCTAAATGTTGTCTAAATTATGAAATAACAAAAATTTGGAAAATCGAAAAATCAAAAAAAAAAAAGAAAAATACTTAAATAACTTAAATTAAAAAATTAAAAAAAAAATTGGTAATTTGAAAAATTTTCAAGATTCGAGGAAAATTAAAATGTTTGCAATACAATAAAAAATGTAAAATTGAGATCTAAAACTTGTCTAAATAAGGAAATCGTCAAAATTTGATAAATTAAAAAATAAAAAACAAGTAAGATAGCTACAGTCGAGAGTGCTCGACCGTATGATACCCGCAACCCATTTCGAGAGAAAACAAAAAACTTAAATGATATTTTAACAAAAAATATACCAAATATACTAAAACTTGTTGTTTTGTATATATTTGAAAATAGCGAATAAAAATCCACAACACCGTTATGGTCACACTGTCAACTAAACAAACAAAGCGCGGGCAGCTGCAAGTGAATTTTCCATATAAAACTGATTCTTTAATAACTTCCTTGTTTTTCATTTGATCTCAATCAAATTCACAGGAAGCATTGAGAATATAATTATTATTATGCATACCAAAATTCAGTGCTCTAGGTGTATTATTACGGATTTTGCAGACTTTTGGGGGTGGAAAGGGGCGTGGCATCCATTTTTTGAAATAAACTTGATCTGCGTAGGACCTATAGGAGTACTGTCCCCAAATTTGGTAGCTCTAGCTCTTATAGTCTCTGAGATCTAGGTGTTCATACAGACGGACAGACTGACAGACGGACAGACGGACATGGCTATATCGCCTCGGCTGTTGACACTGATTAAGAATATATATAGTTTATGTGGTCGGAGATGTCTCCTTCTGCCTGTTACATACATTTTCTGTTGGCACTAAGTTATAATACCCTTCTACCCTATGGGTAGCGGGTAAAAAAAAATTCTTAAATTACTTATATTAAAAAATGAATAAAATTGAAAATTCAGAAAATTGTCAAAATTTGAAGAAAATTTTAATGTTTGCAATACAATAAAAATGTAAAATGTATATCTAAAAGTTGTCTAAATTAAGGAATCGACAAAATTTAAGAAATTGAAAACATAAAAAATAAAACAAAAAAAAAAAATATTTTAATTATTTAAATCAAAAAATTAAAAAAAAATTAAAATTCGAAAAATTGCCAAGATTTGAGGAAAATTTAAGTTTTTGCAATACAATAAAAAATGTAAAAGTGAGACCTAAAAGTTATCTAAATTAGGAAATCGACAAAATTGAAAAATCTAAAAATTAAAAAATAAAAGAAATACCTAAATTACTTATATTAAAAAATTAAATTTAAATTGAGAATTTGGAAAATTGTCAAGAATCGAGGAAAAGTAAAATTTTTGCAATACAATAAAAAATGTAAAATTGAGATCTAAAAGTTGTCTAAATTATGAAATAACAAAATTTTGAAAAATCGAAAAATTAAAAAATAAAAGAAAAATATTTAAATTAGTTAATTTAAAAAATTAAAAAAAAGTTGACAGTTAGGATACTTGCCAAGATTCGAGAAAAATTTTAATTTATGCAATAAAATAAAAAATGTAAAAATTAGATCTAAAAGTTGTATAATTAGGAAATCGACAAAATTTAAAAAATCGAAAAATTAAAAAATAAGAAAACTACCTAAATAACTAAAATAAAAAAATTTAAAAAAAATTGATAGTTTGGAAAATTTTAAAGATTCGAGAAAATTTTCCATTTTTTCAATACAATAAAAAATGTAAAATTGACACTTAAAAGTTGTCCAAATTAGGAAATATTAAAAATTTAAAAAATCGAAAAATAAAAAAATTAAAAAAAAATATTTAAATTACTTAAATTAAAAAATGTAAAAAAAATGAAAATTCGAATAATTGCCAAGATTCGAGGAAAATTTTAATTTTTGCAATACAATAAAATATGTAAAATTTAGACCTAAAAGCTGTCTAATTAGGAAATCGACAAAATTTAGAATATCGAAAAATTAAAAAATAAGAAAAATACCTAAATTACTAAAATTAAAAAATAAAAAAAAAATTGATAATTTGGAACATTTTAAAGGTTCGAGGAAAATTTGCATTTTTGCAATACAATAAAAAATGTAAAATTGAGATTTAAAAGTTGTCTAAATTAGGAAATATTAAAAATTTTAAAAATCGAAAAATTAAAAAATAAAAAAAAAATATTTAAATTAATTAAATTAAAAAATGTAAAAAAAATGAAAATTCGAATAATTGCTAAGATTCGAGGAAAATTTTAATTTTTGCAATACAATAAAAAATGTAAAAATTAGATTTAAAAGTTGTCATAATTAGAAAATCTACAAAATTTAAAAAAAATCTAACATTTAAACAATACCTAAATTACTTAAATTAAATAAAAAAAAATAAATTGAAAATTCGGATGATTTTCAAGATTCGAAGAAATTTAATATTTTTGCAATACAATAAACAAATGTAAAATTGAGATCTATAAGTTTTCTAAATTATGAAATAACCAAAATTTAAAAAATCTAAAAATTAAAAAATAAAAAAATAATACTTAAATTACTTGAATACAAAAATTCACAAAAATTGAAATTTCGGATTAAAGCCAAGATTTGAGGAAAGTTTTAATTAAATTTAAAAAATTAACATAAATTGAAAATTCGGTTTAATGCCAAGATTCGAGGAAAATTTTAATTTTTGCAAAACAATAAAAAATGTAAAATTTAGACCTAAAAGCTGTCTAATTAGGAAATCGACAAAATTTAAAAAATCGAAAAATTAAAAAATAAGAAAAATACCTAAATTACTAAAATTAAAAAATTAAAAAAAAAATTGATAATTTGGAAAATTTTAAAGATTTAAGGAAATCTTAAGTTTTTGCAATACAATCAAAAATGTAAAATTGAGATTTAAAAGTTGTCTAAATTAGGAAATATTAAAAATTTGAAAAATCGAAAAATTAAAAAATAAAAAAAAAATATTTAAAGTACTTAAATTAAAAAATGTAAAAAAAAATAAAAATTCGAATAATTGCCAAGATACGAGGAAAATTTTAATTTTTGCAATACAATAAAAAATGTAAAAATTAGATCTAAAAGTTTTCTTAATTAGGAAATCGACAAAACTTAAAAAAATCTACTTAAATTAAAAAATTAAAAAAAAAATTGTAAAAATTTGGAAAATTGTCAAGATTCGAGAAAAATTAAAATTTTTGCAACAAAATAAAAAAAGTAAAATTGAGATCTAAAAGTTATCTAAATTAAGAAATCGACAAAAATGTTGAAAAATCTAAAAATTTAAAAGTAAAATAAAAAATTTTAAATTACTTAAATTTAATAAATAACAGAAATTGAAAATTCTGATTAATGCTAAGATTCAAGGAAAATTTCAATTTTTGCAATACAATAAAAAGTGTAAAATTGAAATCTAAGAGAGGTATCGACAAAATTTAAAAAATTGGAAACATAAAAAATAAAAAAAAATATTTTAATTATTTAAATTAAAAAATTAAAAAAATTGAAAATTCGAAAAATTGCCAAGATTTGAGGAAAATTTAAGTTTTTGCAATACAATAAGAAATGTAAAATTGAGATTTAAAAGTTGTCTAAATTAGGAAATCGTCAAAATTTGATAAATTAAAAAATAAAAAACAAGTAAGAAAGCTACAGTCGAGAGTGCTCGACCGTATGATACCCGCAACCCATTTCGAGAGAAAACAAAAAACTTAAATGATATTTTAACAAAAAATATACCAAATATACTAAAACTTGTTTTTTTGTATATATTTGAAAATAGCGAATAAAAATCCACAACACCGTTATGGTCACACTGTCAACTAAACAAACAAAGCGCGGGCAGCTGCAAGTGAATTTTCCATATAAAACTGATTCTTTAATAACTTCCTTGTTTTTCATTTGATCTCAATCAAATTCATAGGAAGCATTGAGAATATAATTATTATTATGCATACCAAAATTCAATGCTCTAGGTCTATTATTACGGATTTTACAATCTTTTGGGGGCGGAAAGGGGCGTGGCATCCAACCTTTGAAATAAACTTAATCTGCGTAGGACCTACAGGAGTACTGTCCCCAAATTTGGTAGCTCTAGCTCTTATAGTCTCTGAGATCTAGGTGTTCATACAGACGGACAGACGGACATGGCTATAACGTCTCGGCTGTTGACGCTGATCGAGAATATATATACTTTATGGGGTCGGAGATGCCTCCTTCTGCCTGTTACATACATTTTCTCTTGGCACTAAGTCATAATACCCTTCTACCCTATGAGTAGCGGGTATAAAAACTTAAATTACTTAAATTAACAAAATCTGGAAATTCGGATAATTGTCAAGATTTTCGCAATACAATAAAAAATTTAAAATTGAGACCTAAAAGTTCTCTTAATTAGGAAATGGGCAAAATTTGAAAAATCTAAAAAAATTAAAAAATACATAAATTACTTAAATAAAAAAAATAAAAATTCGAGGAAAATTTTATTTTTTGTCTATATTAAAGAATCAACAAAAGAAAAAAATTTAACAATTTAAAAATAAAAAAAATTCTTAAATTACTTATATTAAAAAATGAATAAAATTAAAAATTCGGAAAATTGTCAAAATTTGAAGAAAATTTTAATGTTTGAAATACAATAAAAATGTAAAATGTATATCTAAAAGTTGTCTAAATTAAGGAATCGACAAAATTTAAAAAACTGGAAACATAAAAAAAAACAAAAAAAAAATATTTTAATTATTTAAATCAAAAAATTAAAACAAAATGAAAATTCGAAAAATTGCCAAGATTTGAGGAAAATTTAAGTTTTTGCAATACAATAAGAAATGTAAAATTGAGATCTAAAAGTTGTCTAAATTAGGTAATCGTCAAAATTTGATAAATTAAAAAATCAAAAAAATACTTAAATTACTTAAATTAAAAAATTAACAAAACTCAAAAATTCGGATAATTGTCAAGATTCGAGGAAAATTAAAATTTTTGCAACACAATCAAAAATGTAAAAGTGAGACCTAAAAGTTCTCTTAATTAGGAAATCGACAAAATTTGAAAAATCTAAAAAAAAATTAATAAATACATAAATTACTTAAATTAAAAAATAAAGATCTCTGAAAATTTGGAAAATTGTCAAGATTCGAGGAAAATATTAATTTTTGCAATACAATAAAAAATGTAAAATTTTGAAAAATCGAAAAATTAAAAAATAAAATAAAAATACTTGAATTATTTAAATTAAAAAATTAACAAAAATAGAAAATTCGGAAAATTGCCAAGATTTGAGGAAAATGTAGATTTTTTGTAATGCAATAAAAAAAATGTAAAATTGAGATCCAAAAGTTTTCGACAAAATTTAAAAAATCGAAAAATTAAAAAATAAGAAAAATACCTAAATTACTAAAATTAAAAAATAAAAAAAAAAATTGATAATTTGGAACATTTTAAAGATTCGAGTAAAATTTCCATTTTTGCAATACAATAAAAAATGAAAAATTGAGATTTAAAAGATGTCTAATATAGGAAATATTAAAAATTTTAAAAATCGAAAAATTAAAAAGTAAAAAAAAAATATTTAAATTAATTAAATTAAAAAATGTAAAAAAAAAAAATTCGAATAATGGCCAAGATTCGAGGAAAATTTTAATTTTTGCAATACAATAAAAAATGTAAAAAATAGATCTAAAAGTTTTCTTAATTAGGAAATCGACAAAACTTAAAAAAAACTACTTAAATTACTTAAATTAAAAAATTAAAAAAAAAATTGTAAAAATTTGGAAAATTGTCAAGATTCGAGAAAAATTAAAATTTTTGCAATACAATAAAAAATGTAAAAGTGAGACCCAAAAGTTATCTAAATTAGGAAATCGACAAAATTTGAAAAATCTAAAAATTAAAAAATAAAAGAAATACCTTAATTACTTAAATTAAAAAAATTAAAAAAAAAATGAAAATTTGGGAAATTGTCAAGATTCGAAGAAATTTAATATTTTTGCAATACAATAAAAAAATGTAAAATTTAGATCTAAAAGTTTTCTAAATTATGAAATAACAAAAATTTAAAAAATCTAAAAATTAATAAAAAAAAAAAAATACTTAAATTACTTAAATTTAAAAATTAACAAAAATTTAAAATTCGGATATTTGCCAAGATTCGAGAAAATTTTAATTTTTGCAATACAATAAATAATTTAAAAATTAGATTTAAAAGTTGTCATAATCAGGAAATCGACAAAATTTAAAAAAATCTAACATTAAAACAATACCTAAATTACTTAAATTAAATAAAAAAAAAACAGTTGAAAATTCGGATAATTGTCAAGATTCGAGGAAAATTAAAATTTTTGCAATACAGTAAAAAAAGTAAAATTTAGATCTAAAAGTTGTCTAAATTATGAAATAACAAAAATTTGATTAATTAAAAAATAAAAAAAAAAAAACTTAAATTACTTAAATTAAAAAATTAACAAAAATTGAAAATTTTCGAGATTTAAGGAAAGTTAATATTTTTGCAATACAATAAAAAAATGTAAAATTGAGATCTATAAGCTATCTAAATTATGAAATAACAAAAATTTAAAAAATCTAAAAATTAAAAAATAAAAACACAATACTTAAATTACTTACATAAAAAAATTCACAAAAATTGAAATTTCGGATTAATGCCAAGATTTGAGGAAAGTTTTAATTAAATTTAAAAAATTAACATAAATTGAAAATTCGGTTTAATGCCAAGATTCGAGGAAAATTTAAATTTTTGCAATACAATAAAAAAATGTAAAATTTAGATCTAAAAGATGTCTAAATTAGGAAATTGACAAAATTTAAAAAATCTAAAAATAAAACTTAGAAAAAAAAATATTTAAATTACTTAAATTAAAAAATTAACAAAAATTGAAAAATCGGATAATTGCCAAGATTTGAGGAAAATTTAAGTTTTTGCAATACAATAAAAAATGTAAAATTTAGACCTAAAAGTTGTCTAATTAGAAAATCGACAAAATTTAAAAATCGAAAAATTAAAAAATTAAAAAATAAGAAAAATACCTAAATTACTAAAATTAAAAAATTAAAAAAAAAAATTGATAATTTGGAAAATTTTAAAGATTCGAGGAAAATTTCCATTTTTGCAATAAAATAAAAAAAGTAAAATTGAGATTTAAAAGTTGTCTAAATTAGGAAACATTAAAAATTTGAAAAATCGAAAAATTAAAAAATAAAAGAAAAATATTTAAATAAGTTAATTTAAAAAATTAAAAAAAAGTTGACAGTTAGGATACTTGCCAAGATTCGAGGAAAATTTTTATTTATGATATAAAATAAAAAATGTAAAAATTAGATCTAAAATTTGTATAATTGGGAAATCGACAATTAAATCGAAAATTAAAAAATAAGAAAAATACCTAAATTACTAAAATAAAAAAATTTAAAAAAAATGGATTGTTTGGAAAATTTTAAAGATTTGAGGAAAATTTCCATTTTTACAATACAAAAAAAAATGTCAAATTTAAATCTAAAAGTTTTCTTAATTAGCAAATCGACAAAACTTAAAAAAATCTAACAATTAAAAAATACTTAAATTACTTAAATTAAAAAATTAAAAAAAAAATTGTTAAAATTTGGAAAATTGTCAAGATTCGAGGAAAATTAAAATTTTTGCAAAACAGAAAAAAATGTAAAATTGAGATCTAAAAGTTGTCTAAATAAGGAAATCGTCAAAATTTGATAAATTAAAAAATAAAAAAAAAACTTAAATTACATAAATTAAAAAAAAATTGAAAATTTGGGAAATTGTCAAGATTCGAAGAAATTTAATATTTTTGCAATACAATAAAAAACTGTAAAATTTAGATCTAAAAGTTTTCTAAATTATGAAATAACAAAAATTTAAAAAATCTAAAAATTAATAAATAAAAAAAAAATACTTAAATTACTTAAATTAGAAAATTAACAAAAATTGAAAATTCGGATATTTGCCAAGATTCGAGAAAAATTTTTAATTTTTGCAATACAATAAAAAATGTAAAAATTAGATTTAAAAGTTGTCATAATTAGGAAATCGACAAAATTTAAAAAAATCTAACATTAAAACAATACCTAAATTACTTAAATTAAATAAAAAAAAAAATTGAAAATTCGGATAATTGTCAAGATTCGAGGAAAATTAAAATTTTTACAATACAGTAAAAAAAGTAAAATTTAGATCTAAAAGTTGTCTAAATTAGGAAATCGTTAAAAATTTGATAAATTAAAAAATAAAAAAAAAACTTAAATTACTTAAATTAAAAAATTAACAAAAATTGAAAATTTTCAAGATTTAAGGAAAGTTAATATTTTTGCAATACAATAAAAAAATGTAAAATTGAGATCTATAAGTTTTCTAAATTATAAAATAACAAAAATTTAAAAAATCTAAAAATTCAAAAATAAAAAAATAATACTTAAATTACTTAAATAAAAAAATTCACAAAAATTGAAATTTCGGATTAATGCCAAGATTTGAGGAAAGTTTTAATTAAATTTAAAAAATTAACAAAAATTGAAAATTCGGATAATTGCCAAGATTTGAGGAAAATTTAAGTTTTTGCAATACAATAAAAAATGTAAAATTTAGACCTAAAAGTTGTCTAATTAGAAAATCGACAAAATTTAAAAATCGAAAAATTAAAAAATTAAAAAATAAGAAAAATACCTAAATTACTAAAATTAAAAAATTAAAAAAAATTGATAATTTGGAAAATTTTAAAGATTCGAGGAAAATTTCCATTTTTGCAATACAATAAAAAATTTAAAATTGAGATTTAAAAGTTGTCTAAATTAGGAAATATTACAAATTTGAAAAATCGAAAAATTAAAAAATAAAAAAAAAATATTTAAATTACTTAAATTTAATAAATAATAGAAATTGAAAACTCTGATTAATGCTGTAAAATTAAGATCTAAGAGATGTCTAAATTAAGCAATCGACAAAATTTAAAAAATTGGAAACATAAAAAATAAAAAAAAAAAATATAAATATCTCTGAAAATTTGGGAAATTGTCAAGATTCGAGGAAAATTTTAATTTTTGCAATACAATAAAAAATGTAAAATTGAAATCTAAAAAATGTCTAAATTAGGAAATCGACCAAAATAGACAAATTAAAGAAAAAAAAAAACAAACATAAATTACTTATATTAAAAAATTAACAAAAATTTAAAATTCGGAATTGTCAAACTTTGAAGAAAATTTTAATGTTTGCAATACAATAAAAATGTAAAATGTATATCTAAAAGTTGTCTAAGTTAAGGAATCGACAAAATTTAAAAAGTTGGAAACATAAAAAAAAAAAAAATAAAAATATTTTAATTATTTAAATTAAAAAATTAACAAAAATCGAAAATTCGGAAAATTGCCAAGATTTGAGGAAAATGTGAATTTTTTGTAATGCAATAAAAAAATGTAAAATTGAGATCTAAAAGTTTTCTAAATTAGAAAATCGACAAAATTTAAAAAATCTAAAAATTAAAAAATAAAAAAAATACCTTAATTACTTAAATTATAAAATTAAAAAAAATGAAAATTTGGAACATTTTTAAGATTCGGGGAAAATTAAAATTTTTGCAAAACAGAAAAAAATGTAAAATTGAGATCTAAAAGTTGTCTAAATTAGGAAATCGAATAAATTTGAAAAATCTAAAAATTAAAAAATGAAAAAAATAACTAAATTACTTATATAAAAAAATTTAAAATAAATTGAGAATTTGGAATATTGTCAAGATTCGAGGAAAATTAAATTTTTTGCAATACAACAAAAAATGTAAAATCCAGATCTAAAAGTTGTCTAAATTATGAAATAACAAAAATTTGGAAAATCGAAAAAAAAAAGAAAAATACTTAAATTACTTAAATTAAAAAATTAAAAAAAAATTGGTAATTTGAAAAATTTTCAAGATTCGAGGAAAATTAAAATTTTTGCAATACAGTAAAAAATGTAAAATTGAGATCTAAAAGTTGTCTAAATAAGGAAATCGTCAAAATTTGATAAATTAAAAAATAAAAAAAAAATTAAATTACATAAATTAAAAAATTAAAAAAAAATTGAAAATTTGGGAAATTGTCAAGATTCGAAGAAATTTAATATTTTTGCAATACAATAAAAAAATGTAAAATTTAGATCTAAAAGTTTTCTAAATTATGAAATAACAAAAATTTTAAAAATCTAAAAATTAATAAATAAAAAAAAAATACTTAAATTACTTAAATTTAAAAATTAACAAAAATTGAAAATTCGGATATTTGCCAAGATTCGAGAAAAATTTTAATTTTTGCAATACAATAAAAAATGTAAAAGTGAGACCCAAAAGTTATCTAAATTAGGAAATCGAAAAAATTTGAAAAATCTAAAAATGAAAAAATAAAAGAAATACCTTAATTACTTTAATAAAAAAAATTAAAAAAAATTGAAAATTTGGGAAATTGTCAAGATTCGAAGAAATTTAATATTTTTGCAATACAATAAAAAAATGTAAAATGTAGATCTAAAAGTTTTCTAAATTATGAAATAACAAAAATTTAAAAAATCTAAAAATTAATAAATAAAAAAAAATACTTAAATTGCTTAAATTAGAAAATTAACAAAAATTGAAAATTCGGATAATTGCCAAGATTTGAGGAAAATTAAAGTTTTTGCAATACAATAAAAAATGTAAAAATTAGATTTAAAAGTTGTCATAATTAGGAATTCGACAAAATTTAAAAAAATCTAACATTAAAACAATACCTAAATTACTTAAATTAAATTAAAAAAAAGTTGAAAATTCGGATAGTTGTCAAGATTCGAGGTTTAGATCTAAAAGTTGTCTAAATTAGGAAATCGTTAAAAATTTGATAAATTAAAAAATAAAAAAAAAACTTAAATTACTTAAATTAAAAAATTAACAAAAATTGAAAATTTTCAAGATTTAAGAAAAGTTAATATTTTTGCAATACAATAAAAAAATGTAAAATTGAGATCTATAAGTTTTCTAAATTATAAAATAACAAAAATTTAAAAAATCTAAAAATTCAAAAATAAAAAAATAATACTTAAATTACTTAAATAAAAAAATTCACAAAAATTGAAATTTCGGATTAATGCCAAGATTTGAGGAAAGTTTTAATTAAATTTAAAAAATTAACAAAAATTGAAAATTCGGATAATTGCCAAGATTTGAGGAAAATTTAAGTTTTTGCAATACAATAAAAAATGTAAAATTTAGACCTAAAAGTTGTCTAATTAGAAAATCGACAAAATTTAAAAATCGAAAAATTAAAAAATTAAAAAATAAGAAAAATACCTAAATTACTAAAATTAAAAAATTAAAAAATTAAAAAAAATTGATAATTTGGAAAATTTTAAAGATTCGAGGAAAATTTCCATTTTTGCAATACAATAAAAAATTTAAAATTGAGATTTAAAAGTTGTCTAAATTAGGAAATATTAAAAATTTGAAAAATCGAAAAATTAAAAAATAAAAAAAAAATATTTAAATTATTTAAATTTAATAAATAATAGAAATTGAAAACTCTGATTAATGCTGTAAAATTAAGATCTAAGAGATGTCTAAATTAAGCAATCGACAAAATTTAAAAAATTGGAAACATAAAAAATAAAAAAAAATATAAATATCTCTGAAAATTTGGGAAATTGTCAAGATTCGAGGAAAATTTTAATTTTTGCAATACAATAAAAAATGTAAAATTGAAATCTAAAAAATGTCTAAATTAGGAAATCGACCAAAATAGACAAATTAAAGAAAAAAAAAAACAAACATAAATTACTTATATTAAAAAATTAACAAAAATTTAAAATTCGGAATTGTCAAACTTTGAAGAAAATTTTAATGTTTGCAATACAATAAAAAATGTAAAATGTATATCTAAAAGTTGTCTAAGTTAAGGAATCGACAAAATTTAAAAAGTTGGAAACATAAAAAAAAAAAAAAAAATAAAAATATTTTAATTATTTAAATTAAAAAATTAACAAAAATCGAAAATTCGGAAAATTGCCAAGATTTGAGGAAAATGTGGATTTTTTGTAATGCAATAAAAAAATGTAAAATTGAGATCTAAAAGTTTTCTAAATTAGAAAATCGACAAAATTTAAAAAATCTAAAAATTAAAAAATAAAAAAAATACCTTAATTACTTAAATTATAAAATTAAAAAAAATGAAAATTTGGAACATTTTTAAGATTCGGGGAAAATTAAAATTTTTGCAAAACAGAAAAAAATGTAAAATTGAGATCTAAAAGTTGTCTAAATTAGGAAATCGAATAAATTTGAAAAATCTAAAAATTAAAAAATGAAAAAAATAACTAAATTACTTATATAAAAAAATTTAAAATAAATTGAGAATTTGGAATATTGTCAAGATTCGAGGAAAATTAAATTTTTTGCAATACAACAAAAAATGTAAAATCCAGATCTAAAAGTTGTCTAAATTATGAAATAACAAAAATTTGGAAAATCGAAAAAAAAAAAGAAATACTTAAATTACTTAAATTAAAAAATTAAAAAAAAATTGGTAATTTGAAAAATTTTCAAGATTCGAGGAAAATTAAAATTTTTGCAATACAGTAAAAAATGTAAAATTGAGATCTAAAAGTTGTCTAAATAAGGAAATCGTCAAAATTTGATAAATTAAAAAATAAAAAAAAACTTAAATTACATAAATTAAAAAATTAAAAAAAAATTGAAAATTTGGGAAATTGTCAAGATTCGAAGAAATTTAATATTTTTGCAATACAATAAAAAAATGTAAAATTTAGATCTAAAAGTTTTCTAAATTATGAAATAACAAAAATTTTAAAAATCTAAAAACTAATAAATAAAAAAAAAAATACTTAAATTACTTAAATTTAAAAATTAACAAAAATTGAAAATTCGGATATTTGCCAAGATTCGAGAAAAATTTTAATTTTTGCAATACAATAAAAAATGTAAAAGTGAGACCCAAAAGTTATCTAAATTAGGAAATCGAAAAAATTTGAAAAATCTAAAAATGAAAAAATAAAAGAAATACCTTAATTACTTTAATAAAAAAAATTAAAAAAAAATTGAAAATTTGGGAAATTGTCAAGATTCGAAGAAATTTAATATTTTTGCAATACAATAAAAAAATGTAAAATGTAGATCTAAAAGTTTTCTAAATTATGAAATAACAAAAATTTAAAAAATCTAAAAATTAATAAATAAAAAAAAATACTTAAATTACTTAAATTAGAAAATTAACAAAAATTGAAAATTCGGATAATTGCCAAGATTTGAGGAAAATTAAAGTTTTTGCAATACAATAAAAAATGTAAAAATTAGATTTAAAAGTTGTCATAATTAGGAAATCGACAAAATTTAAAAAAATCTAACATTAAAACAATACCTAAATTACTTAAATTAAATAAAAAAAAAGTTGAAAATTCGGATAGTTGTCAAGAATCGAGGTTTAGATCTAAAAGTTGTCTAAATTAGGAAATCGTTAAAAATTTGATAAATTAAAAAATAAAAAAAAAACTTAAATTACTTAATTTAAAAAATTAACAAAAATTGAAAATTTTCAAGATTTAAGGAAAGTTAATATTTTTGCAATACAATAAAAAAATGTAAAATTGAGATCTATAAGTTTTCTAAATTATAAAATAACAAAAATTTAAAAAATCTAAAAATTAAAAAATAAAAAAATAATACTTAAATTACTTACATAAAAAAATTCACAAAAATTGAAATTTCGGATTAATGCCAAGATTTGAGGAAAGTTTTAATTAAATTTAAAAAATTAACATAAATTCGGTTTAATGCCAAGATTCGAGAAAAATTCTAATTTTTGCAATTCAATAAAAAATGTAAAAATTAGATCTAAAAGTGTTCTTAATTAGGAAATCGACAAAACTTAAAAAAATCTACTTAAATTACTTAAATTAAAAAATTAAAAAAATTGTAAAAATTTGGAAAATTGTCAAGATTCGAGAAAAATTAAAATTTTTGCAATAAAATAAAAAAAGTAAAATTGAGATCTAAAAAATGACTAAATTAGGAAATCGACCAAATTTGACAAATTAAAAACAAAAATTACTTATATTAAAAAATTAACAAAAATTTAAAATTCGGAATTGTCAAACTTTGAAGAAAAATTTAGATTTTTTGTAATGCCATAAAAAATGTAAAATTGAGATCTAAAAGTTATCTAAATTAGGAAATCGACAAAATTTAAAAAATCTAAAAATTAAAAAATAAAAACAATACCTTAATTACTTAAATTAAAAAATTAAAAAAAAATTGAAAATTTGGAACATTTTTAAGATTCGAGGAAAATTAAAATTTTTGCAAAACAGAAAAAAATGTAAAATTGAGATCTAAAAGTTGTCTAAATAAGGAAATCGAAAAAATTTGAAAAATCTAAAAATTAAAAAATAACTAAATTACTTATATAAAAAAATTTAAAATAAATTGAGAATTTGGAATATTGTCAAGATTCGAGGAAAATTAAAATTTTTGCAATACAACAAAAAATGTAAAATTGAGATCTAAAAGTTGTCTAAATTATGAAATAACAAAAATTTTGAAAATCGAAAAATAAAAAAAAACAAGTAAGAAAGCTACAATCGAGAGTTCTCGACCGTATGATACCCGCAACCCATTTCGAGAGAAAACAAAAAGCTTGAATGATATTTTAACAAAATATATACCACCGAATA
Source organism: Drosophila formosana (assembly GCA_035045625.1). Taxonomy (NCBI): domain Eukaryota; kingdom Metazoa; phylum Arthropoda; class Insecta; order Diptera; family Drosophilidae; genus Drosophila; species Drosophila formosana. The sequence continues at coordinate 112,153 of JAWNOW010000351.1, forward strand.
TACTAAAATTTGTTTTTTTGTATATAGATATTTTTTTTTAAATCCATTAAATACCGACATGGTCACTCTGTCAACTAAACAAACAAAGCGCGAGCAGCTGCAACTGAATTTTGCATACAAAATTGATTCTTTAATAACTTCCATGTTTTTCATTCGATCTCAAATTCACAGGAGTCATTGAGAGTATAATTATTATTATGCATACCAAAATTCAATGCTCTAGGTCTATTATTACGGCTTTTACAGTTTTTGGGGGCGGAAAGGGGCGTGGCAAAAATCTAAAACAAACTTGATCTACGTAAGACCTACACGAATACTGTCACCAAATTTGGTGTCCTATGTCTTATAGTCTCTGAGATTCAGGTGTTCATACGGACAGACAGACGGACAGACGGACAGACGGACATGGCTATATCATCTTAGCTGTTGACGCTGATCAAGAATATATATACTTTATGGGGTTGGAGATGCCTCCTTCTGCCTGTTACATACATTTTCTGTTGGCACTAAGTCATAATACCCTTCTACCCTATGGGTAGCGGGTATAAAAAGAAAAATACTTAAATAACTTAAATTAAAAAATTTTAAAAAAATTGATAATTTGAAAAATTTTCAAGATTCGAGGAAAATTAAAATTTTTGCAATACAGTAAAAAATGTAAAATTGAGATCTAAAAGTTGTCTAAATAAGGAAATCGTCAAAATTGGATAAATTAAAAAATAAAAAAAAACTTAAATTACATAAATTAAAAAATTAAAAAAAAATTTAAAATTTGGGAAATTGTCAAGATTCGAAGAAATTTAATATTTTTGCAATACAATAAAAAAATGTAAAATTGAGATCTAAAAGTTTTCTAAATTATGAAATAACAAAAATTTAAAAAATCAAAAAATTAAAAAATAAAAAAATAATACTTAAATTACTTACATAAAAAAATTCACAAAAATTGAAATTTCGGATTAATGCCAAGATTTGAGGAAAGTTTTAATTAAATTTAAAAAATTAACATAAATTGAAAATTCGGTTTAATGCCAAGATTCGAGGAAAATGTTAATTTTTGCAATACAATAAAAAATGTAAAATTTAGATCTAAAAGTTGTCTAAATTAGGAAATTGACAAAATTTTAAAAATCTAAAAATAAAAATAAGAAAAAAATATTTAAATTACTTAAATTAAAACATTAACAAAAATTGAAAATTCGGATAATTGCCAAGATTTGAGGAAAATTTAAGTTTTTGCAATACAATAAAAAATGTAAAATTTAGACCTAAAAAGTTGTCTAATTAGAAAATCGACAAAATTTAAAAATCGAAAAATTAAAAAATTAAAAAATAAGAAAAATACCTAAATTACTAAAATTAAAAAATTAAAAAAAAATTGATAATTTGGAAAATTTTAAAGATTCGAGGAAAATTTCCATTTTGCAATACAATAAAAAATTTAAGATTGAGATTTAAAAGTTGTCTAAATTAGGAAATATTAAAAATTTGAAAAATCGAAAAATTAAAAAATAAAAAAAAAATATTTAAATTACTTAAATTAAATAAATAACAGAAATTGAAAACTCTGATTAATGCTGTAAAATTGAGATCTAAGAGATGTCTAAATTAAGGAATCGACAAAATTTAAAAAATTGGAAACATAAAAAATAAAAAAAAATATTTTAATTATTTAAATTAAAAAATTAAAAAAATTGAAAATTCGAAAAATTGCCAAGATTTGAGAAAAATTTAAGTTTTTGCAATACAACAAAAAATGTAAAATTGAGATCTAAGAGATGTCTAAATTAGGTAATCGTCAAAATTTGATAAATTAAAAAATAAAAAAAAACTTAAATTAAAAAATTAACAAAAATCAAAAATTCGGATAATTGTCAAGATTCGAGGAAAATTAAAATTTTCGCAATACAATAAAAAATGTAAAAGTGAGACCTAAAAGTTCTCTTAATTTGGAAATCGACAAAATTTGAAAAATCTAAAAAATTAAAAAATACATAAATTACTTAAATTAAAAAATAAAGATCTCTGAAAATTTGGAAAATTGTCAAGATTCGAGGAAAATTTTAATTTTTGCAATACAATAAAAAATGTAAAATTGAAATCTAAAAAATGTCTAAATTAGGAAATCGACCAAATTAGACAAATTAAAGAAAAAAAAAAACAAACATAAATTACTTATATTAAAAAATTAACAAAAATTTAAAATTCGGAATTGTCAAACTTTGAAGAAAATTTTTTATGTTTGCAATACAATAAAAAATGTAAAATTGAGATTTAAAAGTTGTCTAAATTAGGAAATCGACAAAATTTTGTAAAAATCGACAAATTAAAAAATAAAAACAAAAACTTAAATTACATAAATTAAAAAATTAACAAAAATTGAAAATTCGCAAAATTGTCAAGATTTGAGGAAAATTGTTAATTTTTTGCAAATTACAATAAAAAAATGTAAAATTGAGATATAAAAAGTTGTCTAAATTATGAAATCGACAAAATTTTTGAAAAAATCGAAAAATTAAAAAATAAAAAAAAAATAATTGAATTACTTAAATATAAAAAATTAACAAAAATTGAAAATTCGGAAAATTGCCAAGATTTGAGGAAAATTAAATTTTTTGCAATACAACAAAAAATGTAAAATCCAGATCTAAAAGTTGTCTAAATTATTAAATAACAAAAATTTGGAAAATCGAAAAAAAAAAATAGAAAAATACTTAAATAACTTAAATTAAAAAATTAAAAAAAAAATTGATAATTTAAAAAATTTTCAAGATTCGAGGAAAATTAAAATTTTTGCAATACAGTAAAAAATGTAAAATTGAGATCTAAAAGTTGTCTAAATAAGGAAATCGTCAAAATTTGATAAATTAACAAATAAAAAAAAACTTAAATTACATAAATTAAAAAATTAAAAAAAAATTGAAAATTTGGGAAATTGTCAAGATTCGAAGAAATTTTATATTTTTGCAATACAATAAAAAAATGTAAAATTGAGATCTAAAAGTTTTCTAAATTATGAAATAACAAAAATTTAAAAAATCTAAAAATTAATAAATAAAAAAAAATACTTAAATTACTTAAATTTAAAAATTAACAAAAATTGAAAATTCGGATATTTGCCAAGATTCGAGAAAAATTTTAATTTTTGCAATACAATAAAAATAGTCCTGGCTCTTCAAACTAGGTTGTGGCGTAGGACTTGAAATCCACCCACGTAAAAACCAAAAATTCAGTGAAGGAAAGAGAAGCCTCGGATAGACACCGGACTAAAGATAACGACCATAAGAACCGAACAAAGGACAATGATTTGAGAGTATGCACCTGGAATGTGCGAACATTGTACAGACCGGGTGCTGCTCAACAACTAGCGGATACCCTCAATAAATGTAGGGCTGACATCACTGCCATCCAGGAAATGCGATGGATAGGACAAGGTTGCGTGAAGAAGAAGGACTGTGACATATACTACAGCTGCCATCCAGACCGGCATGAATTTGGTTGTGGATTTGTTGTAGGCTCTCGATTGAGGCGCCGGGTCTCTCATTTTACTCCGATAAATGAGAGAATAGCAACAATCCGGGTTACAGCCAAATTCTTTAACATCACTCTGATATGCGTGCATGCCCCCACCGAGGAAAAAGACGATGTCGCCAAGGATAACTTTTATGCGGAGCTCGACCAAGCATACGGCCGCTGCCCATCCCATGGCATTAAAATCCTCCTCGGAGACTTTAATGCCAAGGTTGGGCGGGAAGGTATCTTTGGTGCCACCGTGGGGCGATATAGTCTGCATGAGACCACTTCGAGCAATGGTCTCAGGCTAGTAGGCTTCGCAACAGCGCATAACATGGTGGTGCGTAGTACAAGTTTCCGTCATTTGGACATTCATAAGGCATCTTGGCTCTCTCCGGATCGACTGACCAAAAATCAGATCGACCATATTGTGATTGACGGAAGGCATGCATCTAGTATACTTGATGTGCAAACATGGCGGGGTCCTAACATAGACTCCGACCATTACCTTGTGGCAGCCAAGGAACGCATGCGGCTAAGTGCGACGAAGATTGTGCGTCGAAGTATGCCGAGAAGGCTGGACGTCGGGAAGCTGCAATCACAACTGGTGAAGGAAACATTCTCCACTCGTGTCTCGGACCTACTGGGACAGACATCTCAAAGACCTGAGGACATCGGCTCTATGTGGGAGCACATAGTGAACTCCTTGAAGGCTTCGGCGGAAGAGGTACTAGGATTCCGGCCTCCACCTAAGAGGAACCCATGGTACGATCAGGAGTGTCGTGACGCAACAGCTGCAAAAGACGTGGCGTACAGAAGAACATTGCAGGCTGGGGCGACACGACGTATAGTCGAAGTATACAGGTCGATGAGAAGGGATGAGAAACGCCTTTTCAGACGCAAGAAACGAGAACACGAAAGGCGAGAATGCGAGAATGTAGAGAGTTGCAGATGCCGGAACGAAGCTCGGAACTTCTACCAGAGGGTTAAGCGTCTAACCCAAGGCCACAGGACGGTAGGAGTTTCTTGCAGGGATGACAACGGAAACTTGGTCACAGACGCGGATGTTGTGCTGAGGTTATGGAGGGATCACTTCTCAAAGCTTTTGGATGGAGACAACGACGACCTTGACGATGGTGATCCACGAACCCCAATCTATGGTACTGACACAGAAGTACCAATCCCGAGCCATATCGAAGTCAGTGCGGCGATACAGCGCCTTAAGAACAACAAGGCTGCTGGAGCTGATGGCTTACCAGCTGAGCTTTTTAAGGCTGGTGGTGACTTATTGGTAGGGTGCATGCACCAACTAATCAGCAAGATATGGCTCACTGAGAGCATGCCCGAAGATTGGAACCTCAGCATGATCTGTCCTATCCTGAAGAAGGGTGATGCCACGGTGCGCTCCAACTACCGTGGCATTAGTCTTCTTCCGGTCGCATATAAGGTCCTAACGAGCGTATTATGTGAAAAACTGAAACCTCACGCCAAAGCACTGATTGGACCTTATCAGTGCGGTTTCAGGCCTGGAAAATCTACGATTGACCAGATATTCACGTTGCGCCAAATCTTGGAGAAGTCGTACGAAAGTCAGATAGACACCTTCCATCTTTTCGTCGACTACAAGGCAGCTTTTGATAGCCCCCGACGAGATCACCTATATGCCGCCATGTCTGAGCTTGGTATTCCAGCAAAGCTTACGCGGCTTTGCAGAATGACGTTGAGCAACACCATCAGCTCCGTCAAAGTAGGAAATGACCATTCCGAAACCTTTAGTACCAAGTGTGGTCTCAGACAAGGTGACTCGTTGTCTTGTATGCTCTTCAATATCCTAATGGAGAGTATTATAAGGAAGGCTGGTGTGCATCGGACGGGCACAATATTGACAAATAGATGTGTCCAGTTGCTTGGGTATGCCGATGATATTGATATCATTGGGCATACCAAGCGTGATGTTACAGCAGCCTTTGGGGCTATTGAAAAAGAATCGGCTAAAGCTGGTCTGGCAGTGAACATGAGTAAGACAAAGTTTATGGTGTGCTCGAGCAGGGAATCGCGGCGACAAGATTCTCAGCTAGTAGCGGGCAGCTATAACTTCGAGTCCGTCAAGGAGTTTATCTATCTTGGCACTGCTATGACCAGCTCGAATGATGTCAGCCTGGAGATCAAGCGGAGAATCACTCTTGCCAACAGGTGTTACTATGGGCTCAGTAGGCAAATGAGTAGTAGAGCCCTCTCTCGACACACAAAAATTACACTTTACAAGACGCTCATCATGCCGGTACTATTATATGGTGCAGAGTGTTGGACCTTGACACAGGCAGATGCAGCCGCTCTTTGTGTGTTCGAGAGAAAGATTCTCCGCAAGATCAATGGTCCGATTTGCATCGGGGATACCTATCGCATCAGATGGAACCATGAGCTGTATGAGCTTTACGGCGATATGGACGTAGTCAGCAGAGTTAGGAGCCATAGACTTCGCTGGCTGGGTCATATTGCTCGTATGGAGGAAGACGCTCCAGCTCGTAAGGTGTTTGATGCAGTAGTGGTCGGCAATCGGAGGAGAGGAAGACCCCGGATGCGTTGGCAGGATCAAGTGATGGAAGCTCTGTCCTCACTTGGTGTTACCAACTGGAGGAGACGTGCCCAGAACAGAAGCGCGTGGAGGCAACTTTTTCAGGCCGTGACCCGATAGGGTTGTGATGGCCAAATAATATAATACAATAAAAAATGTAAAAATTAGATTTAAAAGTTGTCATAATTAGAAAATCGACAAAATTTAAAAAAATCAAACATTTAAACAATACCTAAATTACTTAAATTAAATAAAAAAAAAAAATTTGAAAATTCGGATAATTGTCAAGATTCGAGGAAAATTAAAATTTTTGCAATACACTAAAAAAAGTAAAATTTAGATCTAAAAGTTGTCTAAATTAGGAAATCGTTAAAAATTAAAAAAAACTACTTAAATTAAAAAATTAAAAAAAAAATTGTAAAAATTTTGAAAATTGTCAAGATTCGATAAAAATTAAAATTTTTGCAATACAATAAAAAATTTAAAAGTGAGACCCAAAAGTTATCTAAATTAGGAAATCGACAAAATTGAAAAATCTAAAAATTAAAAAATAAAAGAAATACCTAAATTACTTATATTAAAAAATTAAAAATAAATTGAGAATTTGGAAAATTGTCAAGAATCGAGGAAAAGTAAAATTTTTGCAATACAATAAAAAATGTAAAATTGAGATCTAAAAGTTGTCTAAATTATGAAATAACAAAATTTTGAAAAATCGAAAAATTAAAAAATAAAATAAAAATATTTAAATTAGTTAAATTTGACAAATTAAAGAAAAAAACATAAATTATTTATATTAAAAAATTAACAAAAATTTAAAATTCGGAATTGTCAAACTTTGAAGAAAATTTTTTATGTTTGCAATACAATAAAAAATGTAAAATTGAGATCTTAAAGTTGTCTAAATTCGGAATTCGACCTTTGAAGAAAATTTTTTATGTTTGCAATACAATAAAAAATGTAAAATTGAGATCTAAAAGTTGTCTAAGTTAGGAATTCGACCAAATTTGACAAATTAAAGAAAAACAAAAACTTAAATTACATATATTAAAAAATTAACAATAATTTAAAATTCGCAAAATTGTCAAGATTTGAAGAAAATTTTAATTTTTGCAATACAATAAAAAATGTAAAATTTAGATCTAAAAGTTGTCTAAATTAGGAAATTGACAAAATTTAAAAAATCGAAAATTAAAAAATTAGAAAAATACCTAAATTACTTAAATAAAAAAATTAAAAAAAAATTGATAGTTTGGAAAATTTTAAAGATTCGAGGAAAATTTCCATTTTTGCGATACAATAAAAAATGTCAAAATTAGATCTAAAAGATTTCTTAATTAGGAAATCGACAAAACTTAAAAAAATCAACTTAAATTACTTAAATTAAAAAATTAAAAAAAAAAATTGTAAAAATTTGGAAAATTGTCAAGATTCGAGAAAAATTAAAATTTTTGCAATAAAATAAAAAAGGTAAAATTGAGATCTAAAAAATGACTAAATTAGGAAATCGACCAAATTTGACAAATTAAAGAAAAAAAAAAAAACATAAATTATTTATATTAAAAAATTAACAAAAATTTAAAATTTGGAATTGTCAAACTTTGAAGAAAATTTTTAATGTTTGCAATACAATAAAAAATGTAAAATTGAGATCTTAAAGTTGTCTAAATTAGGAATTCGACCAAATTTGACAAATTAAAGAAAAAAAAAAAAACATAAATTATTTATATTAAAAAATTAAAAAAATTTAAAATTCGCAAAATTGTCAAGATTTGAGGAAAATTTAAATTTTTGCATTACAAAAAAAAATTTAAAATTGAGATCAAAAAGTTGTCTTAATTATGAAATCGACAAAATTTTGAAAAATCGAAAAATTAAAAAATAAAAAAAAAATACTTGAATTATTTAAATTAAGAAATTAACAAAAATTGAAAATTCGGAAAATTGCCAAGATTTAAGGAAAATGTAGATTTTTTGTAATGCAATAAAAAATGTAAAATTGAAATCTAAAAAATGACTAAATTGGGAAATCGTCAAAATTTGATAAATTAAAAAATAAAAAAAAAACTTAAATAACATAAATTAAAAAATTAAAAAAAAATTGAAAAATTTGGGAAATTGTTAAGAATCGAAGAAATTTAATATTTTTGCAATACAATAAAAAAATGTGAAATTGAGATCTAAAAGTTTTCTAAATTATGAAATAACAAAAATTTAAAAAATCTAAAAATTAATAAATAAAAAAAAATACTTAAATTACTTAAATTTAAAAATTAACAAAAATTGAAAATTCGGATATTTGCCAAGATTCGAGAAAAATTTTAATTTTTGCAATACAATAAAAAATGTGAAAATTAGATTTAAAAGTTGTCATAATTAGGAAATCGACAAAATTTAAAAAAATCTAACATTTAAACAATACCTAAATTACTTAAATTAAATAAAAAAAAAAAAAATTTGAAAATTCAGATAATTGTCAAGATTCGAGGAAAATTAAAATTTTTGCAATACAGTAAAAAAAGTAAAATTTAGATCTAAAAGTTGTCTAAAAAAAAATTGCAAAAATTTGGAAAATTGTCAAGATTCGAGAAAAATTAAAATTTTTGCAATACAATAAAAAATTTAAAAGTGAGACCCAAAAGTTATCTAAATTAGGAAATCGACAAAATTTGAAAAATCTTAAAATTAAAAAATAAAAAAAATACCTAAATTACTTATATTAAAAAATTAAAAATAAATTGAGAATTTGGAAAATTGTCAATAACCGAGGAAAAGTAAAATTTTTGCAATACAATAAAAAATGTAAAATTTAGACCTAAAAGTTGTCTAAATTAGGAATTCGACCAAATTTGACAAATTAAAGAAAAACAAAAACTTAAATTACATATATTAAAAAATTAACAAAAATTTAAAATTCGCAAAATTGTCAAGATTTAAGGAAAATTTGAGTTTTTGCAATACAATAAAAAATGTAAAAGTGAGACCTAAAAGTTATCTAAATTAGGAAATCGACAAAATTGAAAAATCTAAAAATTAAAAAATAAAAGAAATACCTAAATTACTTATATTAAAAAATTTAAAATAGATTGAGAATTTGGAAAATTGTCAAGAATCGAGGAAAAGTAAAATTTTTGCAATACAATAAAAAATGTAAAATTGAGATCTAAAAGTTCTCTCAATTATGAAATAACAAAATTTTGAAAAATCGAAAAATTAAAAAATAAAATAAAAATATTTAAATTAGTTAACTTAAAAAGTTAAAAAAAAGTTTACATTTAGGATACTTGCCAAGATTGGAGAAAAATTTTAATTTTTGCAATAAAATAAAAAATGTTAAAATTAGATCTAAAAGTTGTATAATTAGGAAATCGACAAAATTTAATTAATCGAAAAATTAAAAAATAAGAAAAATACCTAAATTACTAAAATTAAAAAAAAAATTGATAATTTTGAAAATTTTAAAGATTTGAGGAAAACTTCCATTTTTGCAATACAATAAAAAATGTAAAATTTAGATCTAAAAGTTGTCTAACTTAGGAAATTGACAAAATTTAAAAAATCGAAAATTAAAAAATAAGAAAAATACCTAAATTACTAAAATAAAAAAATTAAAAAAAATTGATAGTTTGGAAAATTTTAATACAATACAATAAAAAATGTAAAATTTAGATCTAAAAGTTGTCTAACTTAGGAAATTGACAAAATTTAAAAAATCGAAAATTAAAAAATAAGAAAAATACCTAAATTACTAAAATAAAAAAATTAAAAAAAATTTATAGTTTGGAAAATTTTAAAGATTCGAGGAAAATTTCCATTTTTGCGATACAATAAAAAATGTCAAAATTAGATCTAAAAGTTTTCTTAATTAGGAAATCGACAAAGCTTAAAAAAATCAACTTAAATTGCTTAAATTAAAAAATTAAAAAAAAATTGTAAAAATTTGGAAAATTGTCAAGATTCGAGAAAAATAAAAATTTTTGCAATAAAATAAAAAAAATAAAAATGAGATTTAAAAAATGACTAAAATGGGAAATCGACCAAATTTGACAAATTAAAGAAAAAAAAAACATAAATTATTTATATTAAAAAATTAACAAAAATTTAAAATTCGGAATTGTCAAACTTTGAAGAAAATTTTTTATGTTTGCAATACAATAAAAAATGTAAAATTGAGATTTTAAAGTTGTCTAAATTAGGAATTCGACCAAATTTGACAAATTAAAGAAAAAAAAAAAAACATAAATTATTTATATTAAAAAATTCACAAAAATTTAAAATTCGCAAAATTGTCAAGATTTGAGGAAAATTTTAATTTTTGCAATACAATAAAAAATGAAAAATTGAGATCTAAAAGTTGTCTAAATTAGCAAATCCACAAAATTTAAAAAATCTAAAAATTAAAAAATAAAAAAAATACCTTAATTACTTAAATTAAAAATTTAAAAAAAATTGAAAATTTGGGAAATTGTCAAGATTCGAAGAAATTTAATATTGTTGCAATACAATAAAAAAATGTAAAATTTAGATCTAAAAGTTTTCTAAATTATGAAATAACAAAAATTTAAAAAATCAAAAAATTAATAAATAAAAAAAAAAACTACTTAAATTACTTAAATTAAAAAATAACAAAAATTGAAATTTCGGATTAATGCCAAGATTTGAGGAAAGTTTTAATTAAATTTAAAAAATTAACATAAATTGAAAATTCGGCTTAATGCCAAGATTCGTGGAAAATTTTAATTTTTGCAATACAATAAAAAATTTAAAATTTAGATCTAAAAGTTGTCTAAATTAGAAAATTGACAAAACTTAAATAAATCTACTTAAATTACTTAAATTAAAAAATTAAACAAAAATTGTAAAAATTTGGAAAATTGTCAAGATTTGAGGAAAATTTAAATTTTTGCAATACAATAAAATAATGTAAATTTGAGATCAAAAAATTGTCTAAATTAAGAAATCGACAAAATTTGAAAAATTGAAAGAAAAATTAAAAACATAAATTACTTAAATTAAAAAATTAACAAAAATTGAAAATTCGGAAAATTGTCAAGACTTTGAAGAAAAATTTTAATTTTTGCAATACAATAAAAAATGTAAATTTGAGATCAAAAAGTTGTCTAAATTAAGAATTCGACAAAATTTGACAAATTAAAAATTAAAAAAAAAACTTAAATTACATAAATTAAAAAATTAACAAAAATTGAAAATTCGGAAAATTGCCAAGATTTGAGGAAAATTTAAATTTTTGCAATACAATAAAAAATGTAAATTTGAGATCAAAAAGTTGTCTTAATTAAGAAATCGACAAAATTTTGAAAAATTTAAAAATTAAAAAATAAAAAAAAATACCTTAATAAATTAAATTAAAAAATTAACAAAAATTGAAAATCTGGAAAATTGCCAAGATTTGAGGAAAATTTAAATTTTTGCAATACAAAAAAAATGTAAATTTGAGATCAAAAAGTTGTCTAAATTAGGAAATCGAAAAATTTGAAAAATTTAAAAATTAAAAAATAACTAAATTACTTAAATAAAAAAATTTAACAAAAATTGAAAATCCGGAAAATTGTCAAGATTTGAGGAAAATTTAAATTTTTGCAATACAATAAAAAATGTAAATTCGAGATCAAAAAGTTGTCTAAATTATGAAATCGACAAAAATTTGAAAAATTGAAAAATTAAAAAAAAAATACTTAAATAAATTAAATAAAAAATAACAAAAATTGAAAATCCGGAAAATTGCCAAGATTTGAGGAAAATTTAAATTTTTGCAATACAATAAAAAATGTAAATTTGAGATCAAAAAGTTGTCTAAATTAAGAAATCGACAAAATTTGAAAAATTAAAAATTAAAAAAAAAATACTTAAAAAAATTAAATTAAAAATTAACAAAAATTGAAAATCCGGAAAATTGCCAAGATTTGAGGAAAATTTAAATTTTTGCAATACAATAAAAAATGTAAATTTGAGATCAAAAAGTTGTCTAAATTAAATCGACAAAATTTGAAAAAATTTAAAAATTAAAAATTAAAAAAAAATACTTAAAAAAATTAAATTAAAAAATTAACAAAAATTGAAAATCCGGAAAATTGCCAAGATTTGAGGAAAATTTAAATTTTTGCAAATACAATAAAAAATGTAAATTTGAGATCAAAAAGTTGTCTAAATTAAGAAATCGACAAAATTTGAAAAATTGAAAAATTAAAAATAAAAAAAAATACTTAAATAAATTAAATTAAAAAATTAACAAAAATTGAAAATCCGAAAATTGCCAAGATTTGAGAAATTAAATTTTTGCAATACAATAAAAAATGTAAATTTGAGATCAAAAAGTTGTCTAAATTAAGAAATCGACAAAATTTGAAAAATTTAAAAATTAAAAATTAAAAAAAAAATACTTAAATAAATTAAATTAAAAAATTAACAAAAATTGAAAATTCGGAAAATTGCCAAGATTTGAGGAAAATTTAAATTTTTGCAATACAATAAAAAATGTAAATTTGAGATCAAAAAGTTGTCTAAATTAAGAAATCGACAAAATTTAAAAAATTGAAAAATTAAAAATTAAAAAAAAATACTTAAAAAAATTAAATTAAAAAATTAACAAAAATTGAAAATCCGGAAAATTGCCAAGATTTGAGGAAAATTTAAATTTTTGCAATACAATAAAAAATGTAAATTTGAGATCAAAAAGTTGTCTAAATTAAGAAATCGACAAAATTTGAAAAATTGAAAATTAAAAATTAAAAAAAAATACTTAAAAAATTAAATTAAAAAATTAACAAAAATTGAAAATCCGAAAATTGCCAAGATTTGAGGAAAATTTAAATTTTTGCAATACAATAAAAAATGTAAATTTGAGATCAAAAACTTGTCTAAATTAAGAAATCGACAAAATTTGAAAAATTGAAAAATTAAAAAAAAAACTTAAAAAAATAAATTAAAAAATTAACAAAAATTGAAAATCCGGAAAATTGCCAAGATTTGAGGAAAATTTAAATTTTTGCAAAACAATAAAAATGTAAATTTGAGATCAAAAAGTTGTCTAAATTAAGAAATCGACAAAATTTGAAAAATTGAAAAATTAAAAATTAAAAAAAATACTTAAAAAAATTAAATTAAAAAATTAACAAAAATTGAAAATCCGGAAAATTGCCAAGATTTGAGGAAAATTTAAATTTTTGCAATACAATAAAAAATGTAAATTTGAGATCAAAAAGTTGTCTAAATTAAGAAATCGACAAAATTTGAAAAATTGAAAAATTAAAAATTAAAAAAAAATACTTAAATAAATTAAATTAAAAAATTAACAAAAATTGAAAATCCGGAAAATTGCCAAGATTTGAGGAAAATTTAAATTTTTGCAATACAATAAAAAATGTAAATTTGAGATCAAAAAGTTGTCTAAATTAAGAAATCGACAAAATTTGAAAAATTGAAAAATTAAAAATAAAAAAAAATACTTAAAAAAATTAAATTAAAAAATTAACAAAAATTGAAAATCCGGAAAATTGCCAAGATTTGAGGAAAATTTAAATTTTTGCAATACAATAAAAAATGTAAATTTGAGATCAAAAAGTTGTCTAAATTAAGAGATCGACAAAATTTGAAAAATTGAAAAATTAAAAATTAAAAAAAAATACTTAAATAAATTAAATTAAAAAATTAACAAAAATTGAAAATCCGGAAAATTGCCAAGATTTGAGGAAAATTTAAATTTTTGCAATACAATAAAAAATGTAAATTTGAGATCAAAAAGTTGTCTAAATTAAGGATCGACAAAATTTGAAAAATTGAAAAATTAAAAATTAAAAAAAAATACTTAAATAAATTAAATTAAAAAATTAACAAAAATTGAAAATCCGAAAATTGCCAAGATTTGAGGAAAATTTAAATTTTTGCAATACAATAAAAAATGTAAATTTGAGATCAAAAAGTTGTCTAAATTAAGAAATCGACAAAATTTGAAAAATTGAAAAATTAAAAATTAAAAAAAAAATACTTAAATAAATTAAATTAAAAAATTAACAAAAATTGAAAATCCGGAAAATTGCCAAGATTTGAGGAAAATTTAAATTTTTGCAATACAATAAAAAATGTAAATTTGAGATCAAAAAGTTGTCTAAATTAAGAAATCGACAAAATTTGAAAAATTGAAAAATTAAAAATTAAAAAAAAAATACTTAAATAAATTAAATTAAAAAATTAACAAAAATTGAAAATCCGGAAAATTGCCAAGATTTGAGGAAAATTTAAATTTTTGCAATACAATAAAAAATGTAAATTTGAGATCAAAAAGTTGTCTAAATTAAGAAATCGACAAAATTTGAAAAATTGAAAAATTAAAAATTAAAAAAAAAATACTTAAAAAATTAAATTAAAAAATTAACAAAAATTGAAAATCCGGAAAATTGCCAAGATTTGAGGAAAATTTAAATTTTTGCAATACAATAAAAAATGTAAATTTGAGATCAAAAAGTTGTCTAAATTAAAGATCGACAAAATTTGAAAAATTGAAAAATTAAAAATTAAAAAAAAATACTTAAATAAATTAAATTAAAAAATTAACAAAAATTGAAAATCCGGAAAATTGCCAAGATTTGAGGAAAATTTAAATTTTTGCAATACAATAAAAAATGTAAATTTGAGATCAAAAACTTGTCTAAATTAAGATCGACAAAATTTGAAAAATTGAAAAATTAAAAATTAAAAAAATACTTAAATAAATTAAATTAAAAAATTAACAAAAATTGAAAATCGGAAAATTGCCAAGATTTGAGGAAAATTTAAATTTTTGCAATACAATAAAAAATGTAAATTTGAGATCAAAAAGTTGTCTAAATTAAGATCGACAAAATTTGAAAAATTGAAAATTAAAAATTAAAAAAAATACTTAAATAAATGAAATTAAAAATTAACAAAAATTGAAAATCCGAAAATTGCCAAGATTTAAGGAAAATTTAAATTTTTGCAATATAATAAAAAATGTAAATTTGAGATCAAAAACTTGTCTAAATTAAGAATCGACAAAATTTGAAAAATTGAAAAATTAAAAATTAAAAAAAATACTTAAATAAATGAAATTAAAAATTAACAAAAATTGAAAATCCGGAAAATTGCCAAGATTTAAGGAAAATTTAAATTTTTGCAATACAATAAAAATGTAAATTTGAGATCAAAAAGTTGTCTAAATTAAGATCGAAAAATTTGAAAAATTGAAAAATTAAAAATTAAAAAAATACTTAAATAAATGAAATTAAAAATTAACAAAAATTGAAAATCCGAAAATTGCCAAGATTTGAGGAAAATTTAAATTTTTGAATAAATAAAAATGTAAATTTGAGATCAAAAAGTTGTCTAAATTAAGATCGAAAAATTTGAAAAATTGAAAAATTAAAAATTAAAAAAATAAATAAAAAATAAAATTAAAAAATAAATAAAATGGAATTGCAAGATTTGAAAATTTAAATTTTTGCAATAAATAAAAATGTAAATTTGAGATCAAAAATTGTCTAAATTAAGATGAAAAATTTGAAAATTGAAAAATTAAAATTAAAAAAATACTTAAATAAATGAAATTAAAAAATTAACAAAAATTGAAAATCCGAAAATTGCCAAGATTTTGATCTAAAATTTACATTTTTTATTGTATTGCAAAAATTTAAATTTTCCTCAAATCTTGGCAATTTTCCGGATTTTCAATTTTTGTTAATTTTTTAATTTAATTTATTTAAGTATTTTTTTTTTAATTTTTAATTTTTCAATTTTTCAAATTTTGTCGATTTCTTAATTTAGACAAATTTTTGATCTCAAATTTACATTTTTTATTGTATTGCAAAAATTTAAATTTTCCTCAAATCTTGGCAATTTTCCGGATTTTCAATTTTTGTTAATTTTTTAATTTAATTTATTTAAGTATTTTTTTTTTAATTTTTAATTTTTCAATTTTTCAAATTTTGTCGATTCTTAATTTAGACAAGTTTTTGATCTCAAATTTACATTTTTTATTGTATTGCAAAAATTTAAATTTTCCTTAAATCTTGGCAATTTTCCGGATTTTCAATTTTTGTTAATTTTTTAATTTCATTTATTTAAGTATTTTTTTTTTAATTTTTAATTTTTCAATTTTTCAAATTTTGTCGATTTCTTAATTTAGACAAGTTTTTGATCTCAAATTTACATTTTTTATTGTATTGCAAAAATTTAAATTTTCCTTAAATCTTGGCAATTTTCCGGATTTTCAATTTTTGTTAATTTTTTAATTTCATTTATTTAAGTATTTTTTTTTTAATTTTTAATTTTTCAATTTTTCAAATTTTGTCGATTTCTTAATTTAGACAAGTTTTTGATCTCAAATTTACATTTTTTATTGTATTGCAAAAATTTAAATTTTCCTTAAATCTTGGCAATTTTCCGGATTTTCAATTTTTGTTAATTTTTTAATTTCATTTATTTAAGTATTTTTTTTTTAATTTTTAATTTTTCAATTTTTCAAATTTTGTCGATTTCTTAATTTAGACAAGTTTTTGATCTCAAATTTACATTTTTTATTGTATTGCAAAAATTTAAATTTTCCTTAAATCTTGGCAATTTTCCGGATTTTCAATTTTTGTTAATTTTTTAATTTAATTTTTTTAAGTATTTTTTTTTTAATTTTTAATTTTTCAATTTTTCAAATTTTGTCGATTTCTTAATTTAGACAACTTTTTGATCTCAAATTTACATTTTTTATTGTATTGCAAAAATTTAAATTTTCCTCAAATCTTGGCAATTTTCCGGATTTTCAATTTTTGTTAATTTTTTAATTTAATTTTTTTAAGTATTTTTTTTTTAATTTTTAATTTTTCAATTTTTCAAATTTTGTCGATTTCTTAATTTAGACAACTTTTTGATCTCAAATTTACATTTTTTATTGTATTGCAAAAATTTAAATTTTCCTCAAATCTTGGCAATTTTCCGGATTTTCAATTTTTGTTAATTTTTTAATTTAATTTTTTTAAGTATTTTTTTTTTAATTTTTAATTTTTCAATTTTTCAAATTTTGTCGATTTCTTTATTTAGACAACTTTTTGATCTCAAATTTACATTTTTTATTGTATTGCAAAAATTTAAATTTTCCTCAAATCTTGGCAATTTTCCGGATTTTCAATTTTTGTTAATTTTTTAATTTAATTTTTTTAAGTATTTTTTTTTTAATTTTTAATTTTTAAATTTTTCAAATTTTGTCGATTTCTTTATTTAGACAACTTTTTGATCTCAAATTTACATTTTTTGTTATATTGCAAAAATTTAAATTTTCCTCAAATCTTGGCAATTTTCCGGATTTTCAATTTTTGTTAATTTTTTAATTTAATTTTTTTAAGTATTTTTTTTTTAATTTTTAATTTTTCAATTTTTCAAATTTTGTCGATTTCTTTATTTAGACAACTTTTTGATCTCAAATTTACATTTTTTATTGTATTGCAAAAATTTAAATTTTCCTCAAATCTTGGCAATTTTCCGGATTTTCAATTTTTGTTAATTTTTTAATTTAATTTTTTTAAGTATTTTTTTTTTAATTTTTAATTTTTCAATTTTTCAAATTTTGTCGATTTCTTTATTTAGACAACTTTTTGATCTCAAATTTACATTTTTTATTGTATTGCAAAAATTTAAATTTTCCTCAAATCTTGGCAATTTTCCGGATTTTCAATTTTTGTTAATTTTTTAATTTAATTTTTTTAAGTATTTTTTTTTTAATTTTTAATTTTTCAATTTTTCAAATTTTGTCGATTTCTTTATTTAGACAACTTTTTGATCTCAAATTTACATTTTTTATTGTATTGCAAAAATTTAAATTTTCCTCAAATCTTGGCAATTTTCCGGATTTTCAATTTTTGTTAATTTTTTAATTTAATTTTTTTAAGTATTTTTTTTTTAATTTTTAATTTTTCAATTTTTCAAATTTTGTCGATTTCTTTATTTAGACAACTTTTTGATCTCAAATTTACATTTTTTATTGTATTGCAAAAATTTAAATTTTCCTCAAATCTTGGCAATTTTCCGGATTTTCAATTTTTGTTAATTTTTTAATTTAATTTTTTTAAGTATTTTTTTTTTAATTTTTAATTTTTAAATTTTTCAAATTTTGTCGATTTCTTTATTTAGACAACTTTTTGATCTCAAATTTACATTTTTTATTGTATTGCAAAAATTTAAATTTTCCTCAAATCTTGGCAATTTTCCGGATTTTCAATTTTTGTTAATTTTTTAATTTAATTTTTTTAAGTATTTTTTTTTTAATTTTTAATTTTTCAATTTTTCAAATTTTGTCGATTTCTTTATTTAGACAACTTTTTGATCTCAAATTTACATTTTTTATTGTATTGCAAAAATTTAAATTTTCCTCAAATCTTGGCAATTTTCCGGATTTTCAATTTTTGTTAATTTTTTAATTTAATTTTTTTAAGTATTTTTTTTTTAATTTTTAATTTTTAAATTTTTCAAATTTTGTCGATTTCTTTATTTAGACAACTTTTTGATCTCAAATTTACATTTTTTATTGTATTGCAAAAATTTAAATTTTCCTCAAATCTTGGCAATTTTCCGGATTTTCAATTTTTGTTAATTTTTTAATTTAATTTTTTTAAGTATTTTTTTTTTAATTTTTAATTTTTCAATTTTTCAAATTTTGTCGATTTCTTTATTTAGACAACTTTTTGATCTCAAATTTACATTTTTTATTGTTTTGCAAAAATTTAAATTTTCCTCAAATCTTGGCAATTTTCCGGATTTTCAATTTTTGTTAATTTTTTAATTTAATTTTTTTAAGTATTTTTTTTTTAATTTTTAATTTTTAAATTTTTAGATTTTGTCGATTTCTTTTTTTAGACAACTTTTTGATCTCAAATTTACATTTTTTATAGTTTTGCAAAAATTTAAATTTTCCTCAAATCTTGACAATTTTCTCAAATTTACATTTTTATTGTTTTGCAAAAATTTAAATTTTCCTCAAATCTCGGCAATTTTCCGTATTTTTCAATTTTTGTTAATTTTTTAATTTAATTTTTTTAAGTATTTTTTTTTTAATTTTTAATTTTTCAATTTTTCAAATTTTGTCGATTTCTTTATTTAGACAACTTTTTGATCTCAAATTTACATTTTTTATTGTTTTGCAAAAATTTAAATTTTCCTCAAATCTTGGCAATTTTCCGGATTTTCAATTTTTGTTAATTTTTTAATTTAATTTTTTTAAGTATTTTTTTTTTTTAATTTTTCAATTTTTCAAATTTTGTCGATTTCTTTATTTAGACAACTTTTTGATCTCAAATTTACATTTTTTATTGTATTGCAAAAATTTAAATTTTCCTCAAATCTTGGCAATTTTTCGGATTTTCAATTTTTGTTAATTTTTTAATTTAATTTTTTTAAGTATTTTTTTTTTAATTTTTAATTTTTAAATTTTTCAAATTTTGTCGATTTCTTTATTTAGACAACTTTTTGATCTCAAATTTACATTTTTTATTGTTTTGCAAAAATTTAAATTTTCCTCAAATCTTGGCAATTTTCCGGATTTTCAATTTTTGTTAATTTTTTAATTTAATTTTTTTAAGTATTTTTTTTTTAATTTTTAATTTTTAAATTTTTCATATTTCGTCGATTAAATTTAGGCAACTTTTTGATCTCAAATTTACATTTTTTGTTATATTGCAAAAATTTAAATTTTCCTCAAATCTTGGCAATTTTCCGGATTTTCAATTTTTGTTAATTTTTTAATTTAATTTTTTTAAGTATTTTTTTTTTAATTTTTAATTTTTAAATTTTTAGATTTTGTCGATTTCTTTTTTTAGACAACTTTTTGATCTCAAATTTACATTTTTTGTTATATTGCAAAAATTTAAATTTTCCTCAAATCTTGGCAATTTTCCGGATTTTCAATTTTTGTTAATTTTTTAATTTAATTTTTTTAAGTATTTTTTTTTTAATTTTTAATTTTTCAATTTTTCAAATTTTGTCGATTTCTTTATTTAGACAACTTTTTGATCTCAAATTTACATTTTTTATTGTTTTGCAAAAATTTAAATTTTCCTCAAATCTTGGCAATTTTTCGGATTTTCAATTTTTGTTAATTTTTTAATTTAATTTTTTTAAGTGTTTTTTTTTTTTAATTTTTAAATTTTTAGATTTTGTCGATTTCTTTATTTAGACAACTTTTTGATCTCAAATTTACATTTTTTATTGTATTGCAAAAATTTAAATTTTCCTCAAATCTTGGCAATTTTCCGGATTTTCAATTTTTGTTAATTTTTTAATTTAATTTTTTTAAGTATTTTTTTTTTAATTTTTAATTTTTCAATTTTTCAAATTTTGTCGATTTCTTTATTTAGACAACTTTTTGATCTCAAATTTACATTTTTTATTGTATTGCAAAAATTTAAATTTTCCTCAAATCTTGGCAATTTTCCGGATTTTCAATTTTTGTTAATTTTTTAATTTAATTTTTTTAAGTATTTTTTTTTTAATTTTTAATTTTTCAATTTTTCAAATTTTGTCGATTTCTTTATTTAGACAACTTTTTGATCTCAAATTTACATTTTTTATTGTATTGCAAAAATTTAAATTTTCCTCAAATCTTGGCAATTTTCCGGATTTTCAATTTTTGTTAATTTTTTAATTTAATTTTTTTAAGTATTTTTTTTTTAATTTTTAATTTTTCAATTTTTCAAATTTTGTCGATTTCTTTATTTAGACAACTTTTTGATCTCAAATTTACATTTTTTATTGTATTGCAAAAATTTAAATTTTCCTCAAATCTTGGCAATTTTCCGGATTTTCAATTTTTGTTAATTTTTTAATTTAATTTTTTTAAGTATTTTTTTTTTAATTTTTAATTTTTCAATTTTTCAAATTTTGTCGATTTCTTTATTTAGACAACTTTTTGATCTCAAATTTACATTTTTTATTATATTGCAAAAATTTAAATTTTCCTCAAATCTTGGCAATTTTCCGGATTTTCAATTTTTGTTAATTTTTTAATTTAATTTTTTTAAGTATTTTTTTTTTTTTAATTTTTAAATTTTTCAAATTTTGTCGATTTCTTTATTTAGACAACTTTTTGATCTCAAATTTACATTTTTTGTTATATTGCAAAAATTTAAATTTTCCTCAAATCTTGGCAATTTTCCGGATTTTCAATTTTTGTTAATTTTTTAATTTAATTTTTTTAAGTATTTTTTTTTTAATTTTTAATTTTTCAATTTTTCAAATTTTGTCGATTTCTTTATTTAGACAACTTTTTGATCTCAAATTTACATTTTTTATTGTATTGCAAAAATTTAAATTTTCCTCAAATCTTGGCAATTTTCCGGATTTTCAATTTTTGTTAATTTTTTAATTTAATTTTTTTAAGTATTTTTTTTTTAATTTTTAATTTTTAAATTTTTAAATTTTGTCGATTTCTTTATTTAGACAACTTTTTGATCTCAAATTTACATTTTTTGTTATATTGCAAAAATTTAAATTTTCCTCAAATCTTGGCAATTTTCCGGATTTTCAATTTTTGTTAATTTTTTAATTTAATTTTTTTTTTTTTTTAATTTTTAATTTTTCAAATTTTGTCGATTTCTTTATTTAGACAACTTTTTGATCTCAAATTTACATTTTTTATTATATTGCAAAAATTTAAATTTTCCTCAAATCTTGGCAATTTTCCGGATTTTCAATTTTTGTTAATTTTTTAATTTAATTTTTTTAAGTATTTTTTTTTTAATTTTTAATTTTTCAATTTTTCAAATTTTGTCGATTTCTTTATTTAGACAACTTTTTGATCTCAAATTTACATTTTTTATTGTATTGCAAAAATTTAAATTTTCCTCAAATCTTGGCAATTTTCCGGATTTTCAATTTTTGTTAATTTTTTAATTTAATTTTTTTAAGTATTTTTTTTTTAATTTTTAATTTTTCAATTTTTCAAATTTTGTCGATTTCTTTATTTAGACAACTTTTTGATCTCAAATTTACATTTTTTATTGTATTGCAAAAATTTAAATTTTCCTCAAATCTTGGCAATTTTCCGGATTTTCAATTTTTGTTAATTTTTTAATTTAATTTTTTTAAGTATTTTTTTTTTAATTTTTAATTTTTCAATTTTTCAAATTTTGTCGATTTCTTTATTTAGACAACTTTTTGATCTCAAATTTACATTTTTTATTGTATTGCAAAAATTTAAATTTTCCTCAAATCTTGGCAATTTTCCGGATTTTCAATTTTTGTTAATTTTTTAATTTAATTTTTTTAAGTATTTTTTTTTTAATTTTTAATTTTTAAATTTTTCAAATTTTGTCGATTTCTTTATTTAGACAACTTTTTGATCTCAAATTTACATTTTTTATTGTTTTGCAAAAATTTAAATTTTCCTCAAATCTTGGCAATTTTCCGGATTTTCAATTTTTGTTAATTTTTTAATTTAATTTTTTTAAGTATTTTTTTTTTAATTTTTCAATTTTTCAAATTTTGTCGATTTCTTTATTTAGACAACTTTTTGATCTCAAATTTACATTTTTTATTGTATTGCAAAAATTTAAATTTTCCTCAAATCTTGGCAATTTTCCGGATTTTCAATTTTTGTTAATTTTTTAATTTAATTTTTTTAAGTATTTTTTTTTTAATTTTTAATTTTTCAATTTTTCAAATTTTGTCGATTTCTTTATTTAGACAACTTTTTGATCTCAAATTTACATTTTTTATTGTATTGCAAAAATTTAAATTTTCCTCAAATCTTGGCAATTTTCCGGATTTTCAATTTTTGTTAATTTTTTAATTTAATTTTTTTAAGTATTTTTTTTTTAATTTTTAATTTTTAAATTTTTAGATTTTGTCGATTTCTTTTTTTAGACAACTTTTTGATCTCAAATTTACATTTTTTATTGTATTGCAAAAATTTAAATTTTCCTCAAATCTTGGCAATTTTCCGGATTTTCAATTTTTGTTAATTTTTTAATTTAATTTTTTTAAGTATTTTTTTTTTAATTTTTAATTTTTCAATTTTTCAAATTTTGTCGATTTCTTTATTTAGACAACTTTTTGATCTCAAATTTACATTTTTTATTGTTTTGCAAAAATTTAAATTTTCCTCAAATCTTGGCAATTTTCCGGATTTTCAATTTTTGTTAATTTTTTAATTTAATTTTTTTAAGTATTTTTTTTTTAATTTTTAATTTTTAAATTTTTCAAATTTTGTCGATTTCTTTATTTAGACAACTTTTTGATCTCAAATTTACATTTTTTATTGTATTGCAAAAATTTAAATTTTCCTCAAATCTTGGCAATTTTCCGGATTTTCAATTTTTGTTAATTTTTTAATTTAATTTTTTTAAGTATTTTTTTTTTAATTTTTAATTTTTCAATTTTTCAAATTTTGTCGATTTCTTTATTTAGACAACTTTTTGATCTCAAATTTACATTTTTTATTGTATTGCAAAAATTTAAATTTTCCTCAAATCTTGGCAATTTTCCGGATTTTCAATTTTTGTTAATTTTTTAATTTAATTTTTTTAAGTATTTTTTTTTTTTTTAATTTTTAAATTTTTAGATTTTGTCGATTTCTTTATTTAGACAACTTTTTGATCTCAAATTTACATTTTTTATTGTTTTGCAAAAATTTAAATTTTCCTCAAATCTTGGCAATTTTTCGGATTTTCAATTTTTGTTAATTTTTTAATTTAATTTTTTTAAGTATTTTTTTTTTAATTTTTAATTTTTCAATTTTTCAAATTTTGTCGATTTCTTTATTTAGACAACTTTTTGATCTCAAATTTACATTTTTTATTGTATTGCAAAAATTTAAATTTTCCTCAAATCTTGGCAATTTTCCGGATTTTCAATTTTTGTTAATTTTTTAATTTAATTTTTTTAAGTATTTTTTTTTTAATTTTTAATTTTTCAATTTTTCAAATTTTGTCGATTTCTTTATTTAGACAACTTTTTGATCTCAAATTTACATTTTTTATTGTATTGCAAAAATTTAAATTTTCCTCAAATCTTGGCAATTTTCCGGATTTTCAATTTTTGTTAATTTTTTAATTTAATTTTTTTAAGTATTTTTTTTTTAATTTTTAATTTTTCAATTTTTCAAATTTTGTCGATTTCTTTATTTAGACAACTTTTTGATCTCAAATTTACATTTTTTATTGTATTGCAAAAATTTAAATTTTCCTCAAATCTTGGCAATTTTCCGGATTTTCAATTTTTGTTAATTTTTTAATTTAATTTTTTTTTTTTTTTTTTTTTTAATTTTTAAATTTTTAGATTTTGTCGATTTCTTTTTTTAGAAAACTTTTTGATCTCAAATTTACATTTTTTGTTATATTGCAAAAATTTAAATTTTCCTCAAATCTTGGCAATTTTCCGGATTTTCAATTTTTGTTAATTTTTTAATTTAATTTTTTTAAGTATTTTTTTTTTAATTTTTAATTTTTCAATTTTTCAAATTTTGTCGATTTCTTTATTTAGACAACTTTTTGATCTCAAATT
The DNA here is from genome assembly GCA_035045625.1 of Drosophila formosana. NCBI lineage: Eukaryota > Metazoa > Arthropoda > Insecta > Diptera > Drosophilidae > Drosophila > Drosophila formosana. The sequence goes on from JAWNOW010000351.1 coordinate 136,754, forward strand.
TACATTTTTTATTGTTTTGCAAAAATTTAAATTTTCCTCAAATCTTGGCAATTTTCCGGATTTTCAATTTTTGTTAATTTTTTAATTTAATTTTTTTAAGTATTTTTTTTTTAATTTTTAATTTTTAAATTTTTCAAATTTTGTCGATTTCTTAATTTAGACAACTTTTTGATCTCAAATTTACATTTTTTATTGTATTGCAAAAATTTAAATTTTCCTCAAATCTTGGCAATTTTCCGGATTTTCAATTTTTGTTAATTTTTTAATTTAATTTTTTTAAGTATTTTTTTTTTTTTTAATTTTTCAATTTTTCAAATTTTGTCGATTTCTTTATTTAGACAACTTTTTGATCTCAAATTTACATTTTTTATTGTATTGCAAAAATTTAAATTTTCCTCAAATCTTGGCAATTTTCCGGATTTTCAATTTTTGTTAATTTTTTAATTTAATTTTTTTAAGTATTTTTTTTTTAATTTTTAATTTTTCAATTTTTCAAATTTTGTCGATTTCTTTATTTAGACAACTTTTTGATCTCAAATTTACATTTTTTATTGTATTGCAAAAATTTAAATTTTCCTCAAATCTTGGCAATTTTCCGGATTTTCAATTTTTGTTAATTTTTTAATTTAATTTTTTTAAGTATTTTTTTTTTAATTTTTAATTTTTAAATTTTTCAAATTTTGTCGATTTCTTTATTTAGACAACTTTTTGATCTCAAATTTACATTTTTTATTGTATTGCAAAAATTTAAATTTTCCTCAAATCTTGGCAATTTTCCGGATTTTCAATTTTTGTTAATTTTTTAATTTAATTTTTTTAAGTATTTTTTTTTTAATTTTTAATTTTTCAATTTTTCAAATTTTGTCGATTTCTTTATTTAGACAACTTTTTGATCTCAAATTTACATTTTTTATTGTATTGCAAAAATTTAAATTTTCCTCAAATCTTGGCAATTTTCCGGATTTTCAATTTTTGTTAATTTTTTAATTTAATTTTTTTAAGTATTTTTTTTTTAATTTTTAATTTTTAAATTTTTCAAATTTTGTCGATTTCTTTATTTAGACAACTTTTTGATCTCAAATTTACATTTTTTATTGTATTGCAAAAATTTAAATTTTCCTCAAATCTTGGCAATTTTCCGGATTTTCAATTTTTGTTAATTTTTTAATTTAATTTTTTTAAGTATTTTTTTTTTAATTTTTAATTTTTCAATTTTTCAAATTTTGTCGATTTCTTTATTTAGACAACTTTTTGATCTCAAATTTACATTTTTTATTGTATTGCAAAAATTTAAATTTTCCTCAAATCTTGGCAATTTTCCGGATTTTCAATTTTTGTTAATTTTTTAATTTAATTTTTTTAAGTATTTTTTTTTTAATTTTTAATTTTTCAATTTTTCAAATTTTGTCGATTTCTTTATTTAGACAACTTTTTGATCTCAAATTTACATTTTTTATTGTATTGCAAAAATTTAAATTTTCCTCAAATCTTGGCAATTTTCCGGATTTTCAATTTTTGTTAATTTTTTAATTTAATTTTTTTAAGTATTTTTTTTTTAATTTTTAATTTTTAAATTTTTAAATTTTGTCGATTTCTTTATTTAGACAACTTTTTGATCTCAAATTTACATTTTTTATTGTATTGCAAAAATTTAAATTTTCCTCAAATCTTGGCAATTTTCCGGATTTTCAATTTTTGTTAATTTTTTAATTTAATTTTTTTAAGTATTTTTTTTTTAATTTTTAATTTTTCAATTTTTCAAATTTTGTCGATTTCTTTATTTAGACAACTTTTTGATCTCAAATTTACATTTTTTATTGTATTGCAAAAATTTAAATTTTCCTCAAATCTTGGCAATTTTCCGGATTTTCAATTTTTGTTAATTTTTTAATTTAATTTTTTTAAGTATTTTTTTTTTAATTTTTAATTTTTCAATTTTTCAAATTTTGTCGATTTCTTTATTTAGACAACTTTTTGATCTCAAATTTACATTTTTTATTGTTTTGCAAAAATTTAAATTTTCCTCAAATCTTGGCAATTTTCCGGATTTTCAATTTTTGTTAATTTTTTAATTTAATTTTTTTAAGTATTTTTTTTTTAATTTTTAATTTTTCAATTTTTCAAATTTTGTCGATTTCTTTATTTAGACAACTTTTTGATCTCAAATTTACATTTTTTATTGTATTGCAAAAATTTAAATTTTCCTCAAATCTTGGCAATTTTCCGGATTTTCAATTTTTGTTAATTTTTTAATTTAATTTTTTTAAGTATTTTTTTTTTAATTTTTAATTTTTAAATTTTTAAATTTTGTCGATTTCTTTATTTAGACAACTTTTTGATCTCAAATTTACATTTTTTATTGTATTGCAAAAATTTAAATTTTCCTCAAATCTTGGCAATTTTCCGGATTTTCAATTTTTGTTAATTTTTTAATTTAATTTTTTTAAGTATTTTTTTTTTAATTTTTAATTTTTCAATTTTTCAAATTTTGTCGATTTCTTTATTTAGACAACTTTTTGATCTCAAATTTACATTTTTTATTGTATTGCAAAAATTTAAATTTTCCTCAAATCTTGGCAATTTTCCGGATTTTCAATTTTTGTTAATTTTTTAATTTAATTTTTTTAAGTATTTTTTTTTTAATTTTTAATTTTTCAATTTTTCAAATTTTGTCGATTTCTTTATTTAGACAACTTTTTGATCTCAAATTTACATTTTTTATTGTATTGCAAAAATTTAAATTTTCCTCAAATCTTGGCAATTTTCCGGATTTTCAATTTTTGTTAATTTTTTAATTTAATTTTTTTAAGTATTTTTTTTTTAATTTTTAATTTTTCAATTTTTCAAATTTTGTCGATTTCTTTATTTAGACAACTTTTTGATCTCAAATTTACATTTTTTATTGTATTGCAAAAATTTAAATTTTCCTCAAATCTTGGCAATTTTCCGGATTTTCAATTTTTGTTAATTTTTTAATTTAATTTTTTTAAGTATTTTTTTTTTAATTTTTAATTTTTAAATTTTTCAAATTTTGTCGATTTCTTTATTTAGACAACTTTTTGATCTCAAATTTACATTTTTTATTGTATTGCAAAAATTTAAATTTTCCTCAAATCTTGGCAATTTTCCGGATTTTCAATTTTTGTTAATTTTTTAATTTAATTTTTTTAAGTATTTTTTTTTTTAATTTTTAAATTTTTCAAATTTTGTCGATTTCTTTATTTAGACAACTTTTTGATCTCAAATTTACATTTTTTATTGTATTGCAAAAATTTAAATTTTCCTCAAATCTTGGCAATTTTCCGGATTTTCAATTTTTGTTAATTTTTTAATTTAATTTTTTTAAGTATTTTTTTTTTAATTTTTAATTTTTCAATTTTTCAAATTTTGTCGATTTCTTTATTTAGACAACTTTTTGATCTCAAATTTACATTTTTTATTGTATTGCAAAAATTTAAATTTTCCTCAAATCTTGGCAATTTTCCGGATTTTCAATTTTTGTTAATTTTTTAATTTAATTTTTTTAAGTATTTTTTTTTTAATTTTTAATTTTTCAATTTTTCAAATTTTGTCGATTTCTTTATTTAGACAACTTTTTGATCTCAAATTTACATTTTTTATTGTATTGCAAAAATTTAAATTTTCCTCAAATCTTGGCAATTTTCCGGATTTTCAATTTTTGTTAATTTTTTAATTTAATTTTTTTAAGTATTTTTTTTTTTTTAATTTTTAATTTTTCAATTTTTCAAATTTTGTCGATTTCTTTATTTAGACAACTTTTTGATCTCAAATTTACATTTTTTATTGTATTGCAAAAATTTAAATTTTCCTCAAATCTTGGCAATTTTCCGGATTTTCAATTTTTGTTAATTTTTTAATTTAATTTTTTTAAGTATTTTTTTTTTAATTTTTAATTTTTCAATTTTTCAAATTTTGTCGATTTCTTTATTTAGACAACTTTTTGATCTCAAATTTACATTTTTTATTGTATTGCAAAAATTTAAATTTTCCTCAAATCTTGGCAATTTTCCGGATTTTCAATTTTTGTTAATTTTTTAATTTAATTTTTTTAAGTATTTTTTTTTTAATTTTTAATTTTTCAATTTTTAGATTTTGTCGATTTCTTTATTTAGACAACTTTTTGATCTCAAATTTACATTTTTTATTGTATTGCAAAAATTTAAATTTTCCTCAAATCTTGGCAATTTTCCGGATTTTCAATTTTTGTTAATTTTTTAATTTAATTTTTTTAAGTATTTTTTTTTTAATTTTTAATTTTTCAATTTTTCAAATTTTGTCGATTTCTTTATTTAGACAACTTTTTGATCTCAAATTTACATTTTTTATTGTATTGCAAAAATTTAAATTTTCCTCAAATCTTGGCAATTTTCCGGATTTTCAATTTTTGTTAATTTTTTAATTTAATTTTTTTAAGTATTTTTTTTTTAATTTTTAATTTTTCAATTTTTCAAATTTTGTCGATTTCTTTATTTAGACAACTTTTTGATCTCAAATTTACATTTTTTATTGTTTTGCAAAAATTTAAATTTTCCTCAAATCTTGGCAATTTTCCGGATTTTCAATTTTTGTTAATTTTTTAATTTAATTTTTTTAAGTATTTTTTTTTTAATTTTTAATTTTTCAATTTTTAGATTTTGTCGATTTCTTTTTTTAGACAACTTTTTGATCTCAAATTTACATTTTTTATTGTATTGCAAAAATTTAAATTTTCCTCAAATCTTGGCAATTTTCCGGATTTTCAATTTTTGTTAATTTTTTAATTTAATTTTTTTAAGTATTTTTTTTTTAATTTTTAATTTTTCAATTTTTCAAATTTTGTCGATTTCTTTATTTAGACAACTTTTTGATCTCAAATTTACATTTTTTATTGTATTGCAAAAATTTAAATTTTCCTCAAATCTTGGCAATTTTCCGGATTTTCAATTTTTGTTAATTTTTTAATTTAATTTTTTTAAGTATTTTTTTTTTAATTTTTAATTTTTAAATTTTTCAAATTTTGTCGATTTCTTTATTTAGACAACTTTTTGATCTCAAATTTACATTTTTTATTGTATTGCAAAAATTTAAATTTTCCTCAAATCTTGGCAATTTTCCGGATTTTCAATTTTTGTTAATTTTTTAATTTAATTTTTTTAAGTATTTTTTTTTTAATTTTTAATTTTTCAATTTTTCAAATTTTGTCGATTTCTTTATTTAGACAACTTTTTGATCTCAAATTTACATTTTTTATTGTATTGCAAAAATTTAAATTTTCCTCAAATCTTGGCAATTTTCCGGATTTTCAATTTTTGTTAATTTTTTAATTTAATTTTTTTAAGTATTTTTTTTTTAATTTTTAATTTTTCAATTTTTCAAATTTTGTCGATTTCTTTATTTAGACAACTTTTTGATCTCAAATTTACATTTTTTATTGTATTGCAAAAATTTAAATTTTCCTCAAATCTTGGCAATTTTCCGGATTTTCAATTTTTGTTAATTTTTTAATTTAATTTTTTTAAGTATTTTTTTTTTAATTTTTAATTTTTAAATTTTTCAAATTTTGTCGATTTCTTTATTTAGACAACTTTTTGATCTCAAATTTACATTTTTTATTGTATTGCAAAAATTTAAATTTTCCTCAAATCTTGGCAATTTTCCGGATTTTCAATTTTTGTTAATTTTTTAATTTAATTTTTTTAAGTATTTTTTTTTTAATTTTTAAATTTTTCAAATTTTGTCGATTTCTTTATTTAGACAACTTTTTGATCTCAAATTTACATTTTTTATTGTATTGCAAAAATTTAAATTTTCCTCAAATCTTGGCAATTTTCCGGATTTTCAATTTTTGTTAATTTTTTAATTTAATTTTTTTAAGTATTTTTTTTTTAATTTTTAATTTTTCAATTTTTCAAATTTTGTCGATTTCTTTATTTAGACAACTTTTTGATCTCAAATTTACATTTTTTATTGTATTGCAAAAATTTAAATTTTCCTCAAATCTTGGCAATTTTCCGGATTTTCAATTTTTGTTAATTTTTTAATTTAATTTTTTTAAGTATTTTTTTTTTAATTTTTAATTTTTCAATTTTTCAAATTTTGTCGATTTCTTTATTTAGACAACTTTTTGATCTCAAATTTACATTTTTTATTGTATTGCAAAAATTTAAATTTTCCTCAAATCTTGGCAATTTTCCGGATTTTCAATTTTTGTTAATTTTTTAATTTAATTTTTTTAAGTATTTTTTTTTTAATTTTTAATTTTTAAATTTTTCAAATTTTGTCGATTTCTTTATTTAGACAACTTTTTGATCTCAAATTTACATTTTTTATTGTATTGCAAAAATTTAAATTTTCCTCAAATCTTGGCAATTTTCCGGATTTTCAATTTTTGTTAATTTTTTAATTTAATTTTTTTAAGTATTTTTTTTTTAATTTTTAATTTTTCAATTTTTCAAATTTTGTCGATTTCTTTATTTAGACAACTTTTTGATCTCAAATTTACATTTTTTGTTGTATTGCAAAAATTTAAATTTTCCTCAAATCTTGGCAATTTTCCGGATTTTCAATTTTTGTTAATTTTTTAATTTAATTTTTTTAAGTATTTTTTTTTTAATTTTTAATTTTTAAATTTTTCAAATTTTGTCGATTTCTTTATTTAGACAACTTTTTGATCTCAAATTTACATTTTTTATTGTATTGCAAAAATTTAAATTTTCCTCAAATCTTGGCAATTTTCCGGATTTTCAATTTTTGTTAATTTTTTAATTTAATTTTTTTAAGTATTTTTTTTTTAATTTTTAATTTTTCAATTTTTCAAATTTTGTCGATTTCTTTATTTAGACAACTTTTTGATCTCAAATTTACATTTTTTATTGTTTTGCAAAAATTTAAATTTTCCTCAAATCTTGGCAATTTTCCGGATTTTCAATTTTTGTTAATTTTTTAATTTAATTTTTTTAAGTATTTTTTTTTAATTTTTAATTTTTCAA
>JAWNOW010000355.1:0-57680 GCA_035045625.1 Drosophila formosana
AAATTGGAAAACTGTAAAATTTGTTAAATTAAAAATATCGAAAAAATTGCAAAAATTTCCAAAATTCAAAATCGACAAAAATTTAAAATTTCGAAAAATTTCCGAAATTCGTTTAAAAAAGAAAATTTTTCAAAATAGTAAAAACTGTAAAATCCACAAAATCACAAAGTTCTTTAAATAAGCAAATCGAAAAAATTGGAAAATTGTAAAATTTGTTAAATTAAAAATATCGAGAAAAATGCAAAAATTCTCAAAATGCAAAAATCTACATAAATTTGAAATTTGGAAAAATTAGAAAATTTGATAAAAATAAATAAGACTTTTTTTCAAAAAAGTAAAAACTGTAAAATCACAAATTTATCTAAATTGAGAAATCGACATAAATAAAAATATTTTTAAGATTTATTGAATTAAAACTATCCAAAAAAATGCAAAATTTCTGAAAATGAAAAATTTACAAAAATTTAAAATTTCGAAAAATTGCCAAAATTTAGAAAAACAATTCTTTTTTTCAAAATAGTAAAAACTGTTAAATCGACAAAATCACAAAGCTCTCTAAATTAAGAAATCGACAAAATGGAAAATTGTAAAATTTGTTGAATTAAAAATATCAAGGAAAATTAAAAAATTCCCAAAATTCAAAAATCGACAAAAACGTAAAATTTGGAAAAATTACTAAATTTGATAAAAAAAAAAAGAAATTGTTTTCGAAATAGTAAAAACTGTAAAATCGACAAAATCACAAACTTTAAATAAAGAAATCAACAAAATTGGAAAATTGTAAAATTTGTTGAATTAAAAAAATCGAGAAAAATGCAAAAATTCCCAAAATTCAAAAATCGACATAAATTTAAAATTTTGAAAAATTTCAGAAATTTTATAAAAAAAAAATATATACCAAAATATTAAAAACTGTAAAATCGACAAAAATCACAAAGCTCTCTAAATTAAGAAATTGTCAAAATTGGAAAATTGAAAAATTTGTTAAATTAAAAATATCAATGAAAATTCAAAAATTCCCAAAATTTAAAAATCAACAAAAATTTAAAATTTGGAAAAATTCCAAAATTTGATAAAAAAAGAAGATAAACAAGTAAGAAAGCTACAGTCGAGAGTGCTCGACCGTATGATACCCGCAACCCATTTCGAGAGAAAACAAAAAACTTAAATGATATTTTAACAAAAAATATACCGAATATAGTAATACTTGTTTTTTGTATATATTTGAAAAAAGCGGGTAAAAATCCACAACACCGTTATGGTCATACTGTCAACTAAACAAACAAAGCGCGGGCAGCTGCAAGTGAATTTTGCATATAAAATTGATTCTTTAATAACTTCCTTGTTTTTCATTTGATCTCAACCAAATTCACAGGAATCATTGCGAATATAATTATTATTATGCACACCATAATTCAATGCTCTAGGTCTATTATTACGGCTTTTACAGACTTGTGGGGGCGGAAAGGGACGTAGCATCCAACTTTTGAAATAAACTTGATCTGCGTAGCACCTATAGGAGTACTGTCCCCAAATTTGGTAGCTCTAGCTCTTATAGTCTCTGAGATCTAGGTGTTCATACAGACGGACAGACTGACAGACGGACAGATGGACAGACGGACATGGCTAAATCGTCTCGGCTGTTGACGCTGATCAAGAATATATATACTTTATGGGGTCGGAGATGCCTCCTTCTGCTTGTTACATACATTTTCTGTTGGCACTAAGTTATAATACCCTTCTACCCTATGGGTAGCGGGTATAAAAAAGAAATTTTTTTCGAAATAGTAAAAACTGTATAATCGACAAAATCACAGACTTTAAATAAAGAAATCAACAAAATTGGAAAATTGTAAAATTTGTTGAATTAAAAAAATCGAGAAAAATGCAAAAATTCCCAAAATTCAAAAATCGACATAAATTTAAAATTTTGAAAAATTTCCGAAATTTTATAAAAAAAAATTTTATACCAAAATATTAAAAACTGTAAAATCGACATAAATCATAAAGCTCTCTAAATTAAGAAATTGTCAAAATTGGAAAATTGAAAAATTTGTTAAATTAAAAATATCAATGAAAATTCAAAAATTCCCAAAATTCAAAAATCAACAAAAATTAAAAATTTGGAAAAATTCCAAAATTTGATAAAAATTGAAGATAAAAAAGAAGTTCTTCAAATTAAGAAATCGAAAAAATTGGAAAATTGTAAAATTTGTTGAATTAAAAATATCGAGAAAAATGCAGAAATTCCCAAAAATTCAAAAATCGACAAAAACTTAAAAATTCCGAAAAATTTTCGAAATTTAAAAAAAAGAATTTTTTTCAAAATAGTGAAAACTGTAAAATTGACAAAATCACAAAGTTCTTTAAATAAAGAAATCTACAAAATTGGAAAACTGTAAAATTTGTTAAATTAAAAATATCGAGAAAATTGCAAAAATTTCCAAAATTCAAAATCGACAAAAATTTAAAATTTTGAAAAATTTCAGAAATTTTATAAAAAACAAGTGAGAAAGCTACAGTCGAGAGTGCTCGACCGTATGATACCCGCAACACATTTCGAGAGAAAAAAAAAATTTTAATGGTATTTTAACAACAAATATACCAAAAATATACTGAATTTTGTGTTTTGTTTGTATATATTTGAAAATAACGGTTAAAAATCCACAACACCGACATGGTCACACTGTCAACTAAACAAACAAAGCGCGAGCAGCTGCAAGTGAATTTTGCATATAAAATTGATTCATTAATAACTTCCTTGTTTTTCACTCGATCTCAACCAAATTCACAGGAATCATTGAGAATATAATTATTATTATGCATACCGAAATTCAATGCTCTAGGTCTATTATTACGGCTTTTACAGTTTTTGGGGGCGGAAAGGGGCGTGGCAAAAATCTAAAACAATCTTGATCTGCGTGAGACCTACACGAATACTGTCACCAAATTTGATATCTCTAGGTCATTCACACACTTAATACGTCCATATGCACTGGGCACAAAAATTTTGATAAATAGTTTCACGAATAACTTTTGTTCTACTTATCCGATTTGTACCAAAATTACAGGGTATATTAAGAGTGTCAAGCGCAAATGGGTTACCAAATTACACATCATTACATAAAGAACTTTTGGAGTTATACGCGATTTACTAAAAAAAAAACTTGACTTTTTCTAGATTAATTCTTATTGTGGGCGAAGGGGGCGTGGCATCTAACTTTTGAAATAAACTTGATCTGCGTAGGGTATGAAGGAAACTTTTTGCCAAATTTGGTGTCTCTATGTCTTATAGTCTCTGAGATCCAGGTGTTCATACGGACAGACAGACGGACAGACGGACAGACGGACATGGCTATATCATCTCGGCTGTTGACGCTGATCAAGAATATATATACTTTATGGGGTCGGAGATGCCTCCTTCTGCCTGTTACATACATTTTCTGTTGGCACTAAGTCATAATACCCTTCTACCCTATGGGTAGCGGGTATAAAAAATGTATACCAAAATATTAAAAACTGTAAAATCGACAAAAATCACAAAGCTCTCTAAATTAAGAAATTGTCAAAATTGGAAAATTGAAAAATTTGTTAAATTAAAAATATCAATGAAAATTCAAAAATTCTCAAAATTTAAAAATCAACAAAAATTTAAAATTTGGAAAAATTCCAAAATTTGATAAAAATAGAAGATAAACAAGTAAGAAAGCTTCAGTCGAGAGTGCTCGACCGTATGATACCCGCAACCCATTTCGAGAGAAAACAAAAAACTTAAATGATATTTTAACAAAAAATATACCGAATATACTAAAACTTGTTTTTGTATATATTTGAAAAAAGCGGGTAAAAATCCACAACACCGTTATGGTCATACTGTCAACTAAACAAACAAAGCGCGGGCAGCTGCAAATAAATTTTGCATATAAAATTGATTCTTTAATAACTTCCTTGTTTTTCATTCGATCGCAACCAAATTCACAGGTATCATTGCGAATATAATTATTATTATGCACACCATAATTCAATGCTCTAGGTCTATTATTACGGCTTTTACAGACTTGTGGGGGCGGGAAGGGGCGTAGCATCCAACTTTTGAAATAAACTTGATCTGCGTAGCACCTATAGGAGTACTGTCCCCAAATTTGGTAGCTCTAGCTCTTATAGTCTCTGAGATCTAGGTGTTCATACAGACGGACAGACGGACATGGCTATATCGTCTCGGCTCTTGACACTGATCAAGAATATATATACTTTATGGGGTCGGAGATGCCTCCTTCTGCCTGTTACATACATTTTCTGTTGGCACTAAGTTATAATACCCTTCTACCCTATGGGTAGCGGGTATAAAATAGAAATTTTTTTCGAAATAGTAAAAACTGTAAAATCGAGAAAATCACCAACTTTAAATAAAGAAATCAACAAAATTAGAAAATTGTAAAATTTGTTGAATTAAAAAAATCGAGAAAAATGCAAAAATTCCCAAAATTCAAAAATCGACATAAATTTAAAATTTTGAAAACTGTTAAATCGACAAAATCACAAAGCTCTCTAAATTAAGAAATCGACAAAATGGAAAATTGTAAAATTTGTTGAATTAAAAATATCAAGGAAAATTCAAAAATTCCCAAAATACAAAAATCGACAAAAACGTAAAATTTGGAAAAATTCCTAAATTTGATAAAAAAAAGAAATTTTTTTCGAAATAGTAAAAACTGTAAAATCGACAAAATCACAAACTTTAAATAAATAAATCAACAAAATTGGAAAATTGTAAAATTTGTTGAATTAAAAAAATCGAGAAAAATGCAAAAATTCCCAAAATTCAAAAATCGACAAAAATTTAAAATTTTGAAAAATTTCAGAAATTTTATAAAAAAAAAAAATTTATACCATAATATTAAAAACTGTAAAATCGACAAAAATCACAAAGCTCTCTAAATTAAGAAATTGTCAAAATTGGAAAATTTAAAAATTTGTTAAATTAAAAATATCAATGAAAATTCAAAAATTCCCAAAATTCAAAAATCAACAAAAATTTAAAATTTGGAAAAATTCCAAAATTTGATAAAAATAGAAGATAAACAAGTAAGAAAGCTACAGTCGAGAGTGCTCGACCGTATGATACCCGCAACCCATTTCGAGAGAAAACAAAAAACTTAAATGATATTTTTACAAAAAATATACCGAATATAGTAAAACTTGTTTTTTGTATATATTTGAAAAAAGCGGGTAAAAATCCACAACACCGTTATGGTCATACTGTCAACTAAACAAACAAAGCGCGGGCAGCTGCAAGTGAATTTTGCATATAAAATTGATTCTTTAATAACTTCCTTGTTTTTCATTCGATCTCAACCAAATTCACAGGAATCATTGCGAATATAATTATTATTATGCACACCATAATTCAATGCTCTAGGTCTATTATTACGGCTTTTACAGACTTGTGGGGGCGGAAAGGGGCGTAGCATCCAACTTTTGAAATAAACTTGATCTGCGTAGCACCTATAGGAGTACTGTCCCCAAATTTGGTAGCTCTAGCTCTTATAGTCTCTGAGATCTAGGTGTTCATACAGACGGACAGACTGACAGACGGACAGATGGACAGACGGACATGGCTATATCGTCTCGGCTGTTGACGCTGATCAAGAATATATATACTTTATGGGGTCGGAGATGCCTCCTTCTGCTTGTTACATACATTTTCTGTTGGCACTAAGTTATAATACCCTTCTACCCTATGGGTAGCGGGTATAAAAAAGAAATTTTTTTCGAAATAGTAAAAACTGTATAATCGACAAAATCACAGACTTTAAATAAAGAAATCAACAAAATTGGAAAATTTTAAAATTTGTTGAATAAAAAATATCGAGAAAAATGCAAAAATTCCCAAAATTCAAATATCGAAATAAATTTTAAAATTTTAAAAAATTTCCAAAATTTTATAAAAAAAAAATTTTATACCAAAATATTAAAAACTGTAAAATCGACAAAAATCACAAAGCTCTCTAAATTAAGAAATTGTCAAAATTGGAAAATTGAAAAATTTGTTAAATTAAAAATATCAATGAAAATTCAAAAATTCCCAAAATTCAAAAATCAACAAAAATTAAAAATTTGGAAAAATTCCAAAATTTGATAAAAATTGAAGATAAAAAAGAAGTTCTTCAAATTAAGAAATCGAAAAAATTGGAAATTGTAAAATTTGTTGAATTAAAAATATCGAGAAAAATGCAGAAATTCCCAAAAATTAAAAAATCGACAAAAACTTAAAAATTCCGAAAAATTTTCGAAATTTAAAAAAAAGAATTTTTTTCAAAATAGTGAAAACTGTAAAATCGACAAAATCACAAAGTTCTTTAAATAAGCAAATCGAAAAAATTGGAAAATTGTAAAATTTGTTAAATTAAAAATATCGAGAAAAATGCAAAAATTCCCAAATGCAAAAATCTACATAAATTTGAAATTTGGAAAAATTAGAAAATTTGATAAAAATAAATAAGACTTTTTTCCAAAAAAGTAAAAACTGTAAAATCACAAATTTATCTAAATTGAGAAATCGACAAAAATAAAAATATTTTTAAGATTTATTGAATTAAAACTATCAAAAAATGCAAAATTTCTGAAAATGAAAAATTACAAAAATTTAAAATTTCGAAAAATTGCCAAAATTTAGCAAAAACAATGTTTTTTTCAAAATAGTAAAAACTGTTAAATCGACAAAATCACAAAGCTCTCTAAATTAAGAAATCGACAAAATTGGAAAATTGTAAAATTTGTTGAATTAAAAATATCAAGGAAAATTCAAAAATTCCCAAAATTCAAAAATCGACAAAAACGTAAAATTTGGAAAAATTCCTAAATGTGATAAAAAAAAAAAGAAATTTTTTTCGAAATAGTAAAAACTGTAAAATCGACAAAATCACAAATCTTTAAATAAGGAAATCAACAAAATTGGAAAATTGTAAAATTTGTTGAATTAAAAAAATCGAGAAAAATGCAAAAATTCCCAAAATTCAAAAATCGACATAAATTTAAAATTTTGAAAAATTTCCGAAATTTTATAAAAAAAAATTTTTTACCAAAATATTAAAAACTGTAAAATCGACAAAAATCACAAAGCTCTCTAAATTAAGAAATTGTCAAAATTGGAAAATTGAAAAATTTGTTAAATTAAAAATATCAATGAAAATTCAAAAATTCCCAAAATTCAAAAATCAACAAAAATTTAAAATTTGGAAAAATTCCAAAATTTGATAAAAATAGAAGATAAACAAGTAAGAAAGCTACAGTCGAGAGTGCTCGACCGTATGATACCCGCAACCCATTTCGAGAGAAAACAAAAAACTTAAATGATATTTTAACAAAAAATATACCGAATATACTAAAACTTGTTTTTTGTATATATTTGAAAAAAGCGGGTAAAAATCCACAACACCGTTATGGTCATACTGTCAACTAAACAAACAAAGCGCGGGCAGCTGTTAGTGAATTTTGCATATAAAATTGATTCTTTAATAACTTCCTTGTTTTTCATTTGATCTCAACCAAATTCACTGGAATCATTGCGAATATAATTATTATTATGCACACCATAATTCAATGCTCTAGGTCTATTATTACGGCTTTTACAGACTTGTGGGGGCGGAAAGGGGCGTGGCATCCAACTTTTGAAATAAACTTGATCTGCGTAGCACCTATAGGAGTACTGTCCCCAAATTTGGTAGCTCTAGCTCTTATAGTCTCTTAGATCTAGGTGTTCATACAGACGGACAGACGGACAGACTGACAGACGGACAGATGGACAGACGGACATGGCTATATCGTCTCGGCTGTTGACGCTGATCAAGAATATATATACTTTATGGGGTCGGAGATGCCTCCTTCTGCCTGTTACATACATTTTCTGTTGGCACTAAGTTATAATACCCTTCTACCCTATGGGTAGCGGGTATAAAAAAGAAATTTTTTTCGAAATAGTAAAAACTGTAAAATCGACAAAATCACAGACTTTAAATAAAGAAATCAACAAAATTGGAAGATTGTAAAATTTGTTGAATTAAAAAAATCGAGAAAAATGCAAAAATTCACAAAATTCAAAAATCGACATAAATTTAAAATTTTGAAAAATTTTCAAAATTTTATAAAAAAAAAATGTTATACCAAAATATTAAAAACTGTAAAATCGACAAAAATCACAAAGCTCTCTAAATTAAGAAATTGTCAAAATTGGAAAATTGAAAAATTTGTTAAATTAAAAATATCAATGAAAATTCAAAAATTCCCAAAATTCAAAAATCAACAAAAATTAAAAATTTGGAAAAATTCCAAAATTTGATAAAAATTGAAGATAAAAAAGAAGTTCTTCAAATTAAGAAATCGAAAAAATTGGAAAATTGTAAAATTTGTTGAATTAAAAATATCGAGAAAAATGCAGAAATTCCCAAAAATTCAAAAATCGACAAAAACTTAAAAATTCCGAAAAATTTTCGAAATTTTAAAAAAAAAGAATTTTTTTCAAAATAGTGAAAACTGTAAAATCGACAAAATCACAAAGTTCTTTAAATAAAGAAATCTACAAAATTGGAAAACTGTAAAATTTGTTAAATTAAAAATATCGAGAAAATTGCAAAAATTTCCAAAATTCAAAATCGACAAAAATTTAAAATTTCGAAAAATTTCCGAAATTCGTTTAAAAAAGAAAATTTTTCAAAATAGTAAAAACTGTAAAATCGACAAAATCACAAAGTTCTTTAAATAAGCAAATCGAAAAAATTGGAAAATTGTAAAATTTGTTAAATTAAAAATATCGAGAAAAATGCAAAAATTCCCAAAATGCAAAAATCTACATAAATTTGAAATTTGGAAAAATTAGAAAATTTGATAAAAATAAATAAGATTTTTTTTCAAAAAAGTAAAAACTGTAAAATCACAAATTTATCTAAATTGAGAAATCGACAAAAATAAAAATATTTTTAAGATTTATTGAATTAAAACTATCCAAAAAAATGCAAAATTTCTGAAAATGAAAAATTTACAAAAATTTAAAATTTCGAAAAATTGCCAAAATTTAGAAAAACAATTTTTTTTTCAAAATAGTAAAAACTGTTAAATCGACAAAATCACAAAGCTCTCTAAATTAAGAAATCGACAAAATTGGAAAATTGTAAAATTTGTTGAATTAAAAATATCAAGGAAAATTCAAAAATTCCCAAAATTCAAAAATCGACAAAAACGTAAAATTTGGAAAAATTCCTAAATTTGATAAAAAAAAAAGAAATTTTTTTCGAAATAGTAAAAACTGTAAAATCGACAAAATCACAAACTTTAAATAAAGAAATCAACAAAATTGGAAAATTGTAAAATTTGTTGAATTAAAAAAATCGAGAAAAATGCAAAAATTCCCAAAATTCAAAAATCGACATAAATTTAAAATTTTGAAAAATTTCAGAAATTTTATAAAAAAAAAATTTATACCAAAATATTAAAAACTGTAAAATCGACAAAAATCACAAAGCTCTCTAAATTAAGAAATTGTCAAAATTGGAAAATTGAAAAATTTGTTAAATTAAAAATATCAATGAAAATTCAAAAATTCCCAAAATTTAAAAATCAACAAAAATTTAAAATTTGGAAAAATTCCAAAATTTGATAAAAATAGAAGATAAACAAGTAAGAAAGCTACAGTCGAGAGTGCTCGACCGTATGATACCCGCAACCCATTTCGAGAGAAAACAAAAAACTTAAATGATATTTTAACAAAAAATATACCGAATATACTAAAACTTGTTTTTGTATATATTTGAAAAAAGCGATTAAAAAAAATACACAACACCGTTATGGTCATACTGTCAACTAAACAAACAAAGCGCGGGCAGCTGCAAGTGAATTTTGCATATAAAATTGATTCTTTAATAACTTCCTTGTTTTTCATTCGATCTCAACCAAATTCACAGGAATCATTGCGAATATAATTATTATTATGCACACCATAATTCAATGCTCTAGGTCTATTATTACGGCTTTTACAGACTTGTGGGGGCGGAAAGGGGCGTAGCATCCAACTTTTGAAATAAACTTGATCTGCGTAGCACCTATAGGAGTACTGTCCCCAAATTTGGTAGCTCTAGCTCTTATAGTCTCTGAGATCTAGGTGTTCATACAGACGGACAGACGGACAGACGGACATGGCTATATCGTCTCGGCTGTTGACACTGATCAAGAATATATATACTTTATGGGGTCGGAGATGCCTCCTTCTGCCTGTTACATACATTTTCTGTTGGCACTAAGTTATAATACCCTTCTACCCTATGGGTAGCGGGTATAAAATAGAAAATTTTTTCAAAACAGTAAAAACTGTAAAATCGACAAAATCACAAACTTTAAATAAAGAAATCAACAAAATTGGAAAATTGTAAAATTTGTTGAATTAAAAAAATCGAGAAAAATGCAAAAATTCCCAAAATTCAAAAATCGACATAAATTTAAAATTTTGAAAACTTAAATCGACAAAATCACAAAGCTCTCTAAATTAAGAAATCGACAAAATGGAAAATTGTAAAATTGTTGAATTAAAAATATCAAGGAAAATTCAAAAATTCCCAAAATTCAAAAATCGACAAAAACTTAAAATTTGGAAAAATTCCTAAATTTGATAAAAAAAGAAATTTTTTTCAAAATAGTAAAAACTGTAAAATCGACAAAATCACAAATCTTTAAATAAAGAAATCGACAAAATTGGAAAATTGTAAAATTTGTTGAATTAAAAATATCGAGAAAAATGCAAAAATTCCCAAAATTCAAAAATCGACAAAAATTTAAAATTTCGAAAAATTTCAGAAATTTTATAAAAAAAAAAAATGTATACCAAAATATTAAAAACTGTAAAATCGACAAAAATCACAAAGCTCTCTAAATTAAGAAATTGTCAAAATTGGAAAATTGAAAAATTTGTTAAATTAAAAATATCAATGAAAATTCAAAAATTCCCAAAATTCAAAAATCAACAAAAATTTAAAATTTGGAAAAATTCCAAAATTTGATAAAAATAGAAGATAAACAAGTAAGAAAGCTACAGTCGAGAGTGCTCGACCGTATGATACCCGCAACCCATTTCGAGAGAAAACAAAAAACTTAAATGATATTTTAACAAAAAATATACCGAATATACTAAAACTTGTTTTTTGTATATATTTGAAAAAAGCGGGTAAAAATCCACAACACCGTTATGGTCATACTGTCAACTAAACAAACAAAGCGCGGGCAGCTGCAAGTGAATTTTGCATATAAAATTGATTCTTTAATAACTTCCTTGTTTTTCATTCGATCTCAACCAAATTCACAGGAATCATTGCGAATATAATTATTATTATGCACACCATAATTCAATGCTCTAGGTCTATTATTACGGCTTTTACAGACTTGTGGGGGCGGAAAGGGGCGTAGCATCCAACTTTTGAAATAAACTTGATCTGCGTAGCACCTATAGGAGTACTGTCCCCAAATTTGGTAGCTCTAGCTCTTATAGTCTCTGAGATCTAGGTGTTCATACAGACGGACAGACTGACAGACGGACAGATGGACAGACGGACATGGCTATATCGTCTCGGCTGTTGACGCTGATCAAGAATATATATACTTTATGGGGTCGGAGATGCCTCCTTCTGCTTGTTACATACATTTTCTGTTGGCACTAAGTTATAATACCCTTCTACCCTATGGGTAGCGGGTATAAAAAAGAAATTTTTTTCGAAATAGTAAAAACTGTAAAATCGACAAAATCACAGACTTTAAATAAAGAAATCAACAAAATTGGAAAATTTTAAAATTTGTTGAATAAAAAATATCGAGAAAAATGCAAAAATTCCCAAAATTCAAATATCGAAATAAATTTTAAAATTTCAAAAAATTTCTAAAATTTTATAAAAAAAAAATTTTATACCAAAATATTAAAAACTGTAAAATCGACAAAAATCACAAAGCTCTCTAAATTAAGAAATTGTCAAAATTGGAAAATTGAAAAATTTGTTAAATTAAAAATATCAATGAAAATTCAAAAATTCCCAAAATTCAAAAATCAACAAAAATTAAAAATTTGGAAAAATTCCAAAATTTGATAAAAATTGAAGATAAAAAAGAAGTTCTTCAAATTAAGAAATCGAAAAAAATTGGAAAATTGTAAAATTTGTTGAATTAAAAATATCGAGAAAAATGCAGAAATTCCCAAAAATTCAAAAATCGACAAAAACTTAAAAATTCCGAAAAATTTTCGAAATTTAAAAAAAAGAATTTTTTTCAAAATAGTGAAAACTGTAAAATCGACAAAATCACAAAGTTCTTTAAATAAGCAAATCGAAAAAATTGGAAAATTGTAAAATTTGTTAAATTAAAAATATCGAGAAAAATGCAAAAATTCCCAAAATGGAAAAATCTAATAAATTTGAAATTTGGAAAAATTAGAAAATTTGATAAAAATAAATAAGATTTTTTTCCAAAAAAGTAAAAACTGTAAAATCACAAATTTATCTAAATTGAGAAATCGACAAAAATAAAAATATTTTTAAGATTTATTGAATTAAAACTATCCTAAAAAATGCAAAATTTCTGAAAATGAAAAATTTACAAAAATTTAAAATTTCGAAAAATTGCCAAAATTTAGAAAAACAATTTTTTTTCAAAATAGTAAAAACTGTTAAATCGACAAAATCACAAAGCTCTCTAAATTAAGAAATCGACAAAATTGGAAAATTGTAAAATTTGTTGAATTAAAAATATCAAGGAAAATTCAAAAATTCCCAAAATTCAAAAATCGACAAAAACGTAAAATTTGGAAAAATTCCTAAATTTGATAAAAAAAAAAGAAATTTTTTTCGAAATAGTAAAAACTGTAAAATCGACAAAATCACAAACTTTAAATAAAGAAATCAACAAAATTGGAAAATTGTAAAATTTGTTGAATTAAAAAAATCGAGAAAAATTCAAAAATTCCCAAAATTCAAAAATCGACATAAATTTAAAATTTTGAAAAATTTCCGAAATTTTATAAAAAAAAAATTTTTTACCAAAATATTAAAAACTGTAAAATCGACAAAAATCACAAAGCTCTCTAAATTAAGAAATTGTCAAAATTGGAAAATTGAAAAATTTGTTAAATTAAAAATGTCAATGAAAATTCAAAAATTCCCAAAATTCAAAAATCAACAAAAATTTAAAATTTGGAAAAATTCCAAAATTTGATAAAAATAGAAGATAAACAAGTAAGAAAGCTACAGTCGAGAGTGCTCGACCGTATGATACCCGCAACCCATTTCGAGAGAAAACAAAAAACTTAAATGATATTTTAACAAAAAATATACCGAATATACTAAAACGTGTTTGTATATATTTGAAAAAAGCGGGTAAAAATCCACAACACCGTTATGGTCATACTGTCAACTAAACAAACAAAGCGCGGGCAGCTGCAAGTGAATTTTGCATATAAAATTGATTCTTTAATAACTTCCTTGTTTTTCATTCGATCTCAACCAAATTCACAGGAATCATTGCGAATATAATTATTATTATGCACACCATAATTCAATGCTCTAGGTCTATTATTACGGCTTTTACAGACTTGTGGGGGCGGAAAGGGGCGTGGCATCCAACTTTTGAAATAAACTTGATCTGCGTAGCACCTATAGGAGTACTGTCCCCAAATTTGGTAGCTCTAGCTCTTATAGTCTCTTAGATCTAGGTGTTCATGCAGACGGACAGACGGACAGACGGACAGACTGACAGACGGACAGATGGACAGACGGACATGGCTATATCGTCTCGGCTGTTGACACTGATCAAGAATATATATACTTTATGGGGTCGGAGATGCCTCCTTCTGCCTGTTACATACATTTTCTGTTGGCACTAAGTTATAATACCCTTCTACCCTATGGGTAGCGGGTATAAAAAAGAAATTTTTTTCGAAATAGTAAAAACTGTATAATCGACAAAATCACAGACTTTAAATAAAGAAATCAACAAAATTGGAAGATTGTAAAATTTGTTGAATTAAAAAAATCGAGAAAAATGCAAAAATTCACAAAATTCAAAAATCGACATAAATTTAAAATTTTGAAAAATTTTCAAAATTTTATAAAAAAAAAATGTTATACCAAAATATTAAAAACTGTAAAATCGACAAAAATCACAAAGCTCTCTAAATTAAGAAATTGTCAAAATTGGAAAATTGAAAAATTTGTTAAATTAAAAATATCAATGAAAATTCAAAAATTCCCAAAATTCAAAAATCAACAAAAATTAAAAATTTGGAAAAATTCCAAAATTTGATAAAAATTGAAGATAAAAAAGAAGTTCTTCAAATTAAGAAATCGAAAAAATTGGAAAATTGTAAAATTTGTTGAATTAAAAATATCGAGAAAAATGCAGAAATTCCCAAAAATTCAAAAATCGACAAAAACTTAAAAATTCCGAAAAATTTTCGAAATTTAAAAAAAAAGAATTTTTTTCAAAATAGTGAAAACTGTAAAATCGACAAAATCACAAAGTTCTTTAAATAAAGAAATCTACAAAATTGGAAAACTGTAAAATTTGTTAAATTAAAAATATCGAGAAAATTGCAAAAATTTCCAAAATTCAAAATCGACAAAAATTTAAAATTTCGAAAAATTTCCGAAATTCGTTTAAAAAAGAAAATTTTTCAAAATAGTAAAAACTGTAAAATCGACAAAATCACAAAGTTTTTAAATAAGCAAATCGAAAAAATTGGAAAATTGTAAAATTTGTTGAATAAAATATATCGAGAAAAATGCAAAAATTTCAAAAATTCAAAAATCGACATAAATTGAAAATTTCGAAAAGTTTTCAAAATTTTATAAAAAAAGAATTTTTTTCAAAATAGTAAAAACTGTAAAATCGACAAAATCACAAAGTTCTTTAAATAAAGAAATCTACAAAATTGGAAAACTGTAAAATTTGTTAAATTAAAAATATCGAGAAAATTGCAAAAAGTTCCAAAATTCAAAATCGACAAAAATTTAAAATTTCGAAAAATTTCCGAAATTTGTTTAAAAAAAGAAAATTTTTCAAAATAGTAAAAACTGTAAAATCGACAAAATCACAAAGTTCTTTAAATAAGCAAATCGAAAAAATTGGAAAATTGTAAAATTTGTTAAATTAAAAATATCGAGAAAAATGCAAAAATTCCCAAAATGCAAAAATCTACATAAATTTGAAATTTGGAAAAATTAGAAAATTTGATAAAAATAAATAAGATTTTTTTCCAAAAAAGTAAAAACTGTAAAATCACAAATTTATCTAAATTGAGAAATCGACAAAAATAAAAATATTTTTAAGATTTATTGAATTAAAACTATCCAAAAAAATGCAAAATTTCTGAAAATGAAAAATTTACAAAAATTTAAAATTTCGAAAAATTGCCAAAATTTAGAAAAACAATTTTTTTTTCAAAATAGTAAAAACTGTTAAATCGACAAAATCACAAAGCTCTCTAAATTAAGAAATCGACAAAATTGGAAAATTGTAAAATTTGTTGAATTAAAAATATCAAGGAAAATTCAAAAATTCCCAAAATTCAAAAATCGACAAAAACGTAAAATTTGGAAAAATTCCTAAATTTGATAAAAAAAAAGAAATTTTTTTCGAAATAGTAAAAACTGTAAAATCGACAAAATCACAAACTTTAAATAAAGAAATCAACAAAATTGGAAAATTGTAAAATTTGTTGAATTAAAAAAATCGAGAAAAATGCAAAAATTCCCAAAATTCAAAAATCGACATAAATTTAAAATTTTGAAAAATTTCCGAAATTTAAAAAAAAAAATTTTTATACCAAAATATTAAAAACTGTAAAATCGACAAAAATCACAAAGATCTCTAAATTAAGAAATTGTCAAAATTGGAAAATTGAAAAATTTGTTAAATTAAAAATATCAATGAAAATTCAAAAATTCGCAAAATTCAAAAATCAACAAAAATTAAAAATTTGGAAAAATTCCAAAATTTGATAAAAATTGAAGATAAAAAAGAAGTTCTTCAAATTAAGAAATCGAAAAAATTGGAAAATTGTAAAATTTGTTGAATTAAAAATATCGAGAAAAATGCAGAAATTCCCAAAAATTTAAAAATCGACAAAAAATTTAAAATTCCGAAAAATTTTCGAAATTTTCAAAAAAAGGAATTTTTTTCAAAATAGTGAAAACTGTAAAATCGACAAAATCACAAAGTTCTTTAAATAAAGAAATCTACAAAATTGGAAAACTGTAAAATTTGTTAAATTAAAAATATCGAGAAAATTGCAAAAATTTCCAAAATTCAAAATCGACAAAAATTTAAAATTTCGAAAAATTTCCGAAATTCGTTTAAAAAAGAAAATTTTTCAAAATAGTAAAAACTGTAAAATCGACAAAATCACAAAGTTCTTTAAATAAGCAAATCGAAAAAATTGGAAAATTGTAAAATTTGTTAAATTAAAAATATCGAGAAAAATGCAAAAAATTCCCAAAATGCAAAAATCTACATAAATTTGAAATTTGGAAAAATTAAAAAATTTGATAAAAATAAATAAGATTTTTTTCCAAAAAAGTAAAAACTGTAAAATCACAAATTTATCTAAATTGAGAAATCGACAAAAATAAAAATATTTTTAAGATTTATTGAATTAAAACTATCCAAAAAATGCAAAATTTCTGAAAATGAAAAATTTACAAAAATTTAAAATTTCCAAAAATTTGCCAAAATTTAGAAAAACAATTTTTTTTTCAAAATAGTAAAAACTGTTAAATCGACAAAATCACAAAGCTCTCTAAATTAAGAAATCGACAAAATGGAAAATTGTAAAATTTGTTGAATTAAAAATATCAAGAAAATTCAAAAATTCCCAAAATTCAAAAATCGACAAAAACGTAAAATTTGGAAAAATTCCTAAATTTGATAAAAAAAATAAATTTTTTTCGAAATAGTAAAAACTGTAAAATCGACAAAATCACAAACTTTAAATAAAGAAATCAACAAAATTGGAAAATTGTAAAATTTGTTGAATTAAAAAAATCGAGAAAAATGCAAAAATTCCCAAAATTCAAAAATCGACATATATTTAAAAAATTTCCGAAATTTTATAAAAAAAAAATTTTATACCAAAATATTAAAAACTGTAAAATCGACAAAAATCACAAAGCTCTCTAAATTAAGAAATAAAATTGGAAAATTGAAAAATTTGTTAAATTAAAAATATCAATGAAAATTCAAAAATTCCCAAAATTCAAAAATCAACAAAAATTTAAAATTTGGAAAAATTCCAAAATTTGATAAAAATAGAAGATAAACAAGTAAGAAAGCTACAGTCGAGAGTGCTCGACCGTATGATACCCGCAACCCATTTCGAGAGAAAACAAAAAACTTAAATGATATTTTAACAAAAAAATATACCGAATATACTAAAACTTGTTTTTTGTATATATTTGAAAAAAGCGGGTAAAAATCCACAACACCGTTATGGTCATACTGTCAACTAAACAAACAAAGCGCGGGCAGCTGCAAGTGAATTTTGCATATAAAATTGATTCTTTAATAACTTCCTTGTTTTTCATTCGATCTCAACCAAATTCACAGGAATCATTGCGAATATAATTATTATTATGCACACCATAATTCAATGCTCTAGGTCTATTATTACGGCTTTTACAGACTTGTGGGGGCGGAAAGGGGCGTAGCATCCAACTTTTGAAATAAACTTGATCTGCGTAGCACCTATAGGAGTACTGTCCCCAAATTTGGTAGCTCTAGCTCTTATAGTCTCTGAGATCTAGGTGTTCATACAGACGGACAGACGGACAGACGGACAGACAGACAGACGGACATGGCTATATCGTCTCGGCTGTTGACGCTGATCAAGAATATATATACTTTATGGGGTCGGAGATGCCTCCTTCTGCTTGTTACATACATTTTCTGTTGGCACTAAGTTATAATACCCTTCTACCCTATGGGTAGCGGGTATAAAAAAGAAATTTTTTTCGAAATAGTAAAAACTGTATAATCGACAAAATCACAGACTTTAAATAAAGAAATCAACAAAATTGGAAAATTGTAAAATTTGTTGAATTAAAAAAATCGAGAAAAATGCAAAAATTCCCAAAATTCAAAAATCGACATAAATTTAAAATTTTGAAAAATTTCCGAAATTTTATAAAAAAAAAATTTTATACCAAAATATTAAAAACTGTGAAATCGACAAAAATCACAAAGCTCTCTAAATTAAGAAATTGTCAAAATTGGAAAATTGAAAAATTTGTTAAATTAAAAATATCAATGAAAATTCAAAAATTCCCAAAATTCAAAAATCAACAAAAATTAAAAATTTGGAAAAATTCCAAAATTTGATAAAAATTGAAGATAAAAAAGAAGTTCTTCAAATTAAGAAATCGAAAAAATTGGAAAATTGTAAAATTTGTTGAATTAAAAATATCGAGAAATATGCAGAAATTCCCAAAAATTCAAAAATCGACAAAAAATTTAAAATTCCGAAAAATTTTCGAAATTTTCAAAAAAAAAGAATTTTTTTCAAAATAGTAAAAACTGTAAAATCGACAAAATCACAAAGTTCTTTAAATAAAGAAATCTACAAAATTGGAAAACTGTAAAATTTGTTAAATTAAAAATATAGAGAAAATTGCAAAAAGTTCCAAAATTCAAAATCGACAAAAATTTTAAATTTCGAAAAATTTCGGAAATTCGTTTAAAAAAGAAAATTTTTCAAAATAGTAAAAACTGTAAAATCGACAAAATCACAAAGTTCTTTAAATAAGCAAATCGAAAAAATTGGAAAATTGTAAAATTTGTTAAATTAAAAATATCGAGAAAAATGCAAAAATTCCCAAAATGGAAAAATCTACATAAATTTGAAATTTGGAAAAATTAAAAAATTTGATAAAAATAAATAAGATTTTTTTCCAAAACAGTAAAAACTGTAAAATCACAAATTTATCTAAATTGAGAAATCGACAAAAATAAAAATATTTTTAAGATTTATTGAATTAAAACTATCCAAAACAAGTGAGAAAGCTACAGTCGAGAGTGCTCGACCGTATGATACCCGCAACCCATTTCGAGAGAAAAACAAAATTTTAATGGTATTTTAACAACAAATATACCAAAAATATACTGAATTTTGTGTTTTGTTTGTATATATTTGAAAATAACGGTTAAAAATCCACAACACCGATATGGTCACACTGTCAACTAAACAAACAAAGCGCGAGCAGCTGCAACTGAATTTTGCATATAAAATTGATTCATTAATAACTTCCTTGTTTTTCACTCGATCTCAACCAAATTCACAGGAGTCATTGAGAATATAATTGTTATTATGCATACCAAAATTCAATGCTCTAGGTCTATTATTACGGCTTTTACAGATTTTTGGGGTCGGAAAGGGGCGTGGCAAAAATCTAAAACAATCTTGATCTGCGTAAGACCTACACAAATACTGTCACCAAATTTGATATCTCTAGGTCATTCACACACTTAATACGTCCATATGCACTGGGCACAAAAATTTTGATAAATAGTTTCACGAATAACTTTTGTTCTACTTATCCGATTTGTACCAAAATTACAGGGTATATTAAGAGTGTCAAGCGCAAATGGGTTACCAAATTACACATCATTACACAAAGAACTTTTGGAGTTATACGCGATTTACTAAAAAAAAACTTGACTTTTTCTAGACTAATTCTTATTGTGGGCGAAGGGGGCGTGGCATCCAACTTTTGAAATAAACTTGATCTGCGTAGCAGGTATGAAGGAAACTTTTTGCCAAATTTGGTGTCTCTATGTCTTATAGTCTCTGAGATCCAGGTGTTCATACGGACAGACAGACGGACAGACGGACAGACGGACATGGCTATATCATCTCGGCTGTTGACGCTGATCAAGAATATATATACTTTATGGGGTCGGAGATGCCTCCTTCTGCCTGTTACATACATTTTCTGTTGGCACTAAGTTATAATACCCTTCTACCCTATGGGTAGCGGGTATAAAAATGCAAAATTTCTGAAAATGAAAAATTTACAAAAATTTAAAATTTCGAAAAATTGCCAAAATTTAAAAAAATAATTTTTTTTTTTTCAAAATAGTAAAAACTGTTAAATCGACAAAATCACAAAGCTCTCTAAATTAAGAAATCGACAAAATTGGAAAATTGTAAAATTTGTTGAATTAAAAATATCAAGAAAAATTCAAAAATTCCCAAAATTCAAAAATCGACAAAAACGTAAAATTTGGAAAAATTCCTAAATTTGATAAAAAAAAAGACATTTTTTTCGAAATAGTAAAAACTGTAAAATCGACAAAATCACAAACTTTAAATAAAGAAATCAACAAAATTGGAAAATTGTAAAATTTGTTGAATTAAAAAAATCGAGAAAAATGCAAAAATTCCCAAAATTCAAAAATCGACATAAATTTAAAATTTTGAAAAATTTCCGAAATTTTATAAAAAAAAAATTTTGTACCAAAATATTAAAAACTGTAAAATCGACAAAAATCGCAAAGCTCTCTAAATTAAGAAATTGTCAAAATTGGAAAATTGAAAAATTTGTTAAATTAAAAATATCAATGAAAATTCAAAAATTCCCAAAATTCAAAAATCAACAAAAATTTAAAATTTGGAAAAATTCCAAAATTTGATAAAAATAGAAGATAAACAAGTAAGAAAGCTACAGTCGAGAGTGCTCGACCGTATGATACCCGCAACCCATTTCGAGAGAAAACAAAAAACTTAAATGATATTTTAACAAAAAATAAAACTTGTTTTTTGTATATATTTGAAAAAAGCGGGTAAAAATCCACAACACCGTTATGGTCATACTGTCAACTAAACAAACAAAGCGCGGGCAGCTGCAAGTGAATTTTGCATATAAAATTGATTCTTTAATAACTTCCTTGTTTTTCATTCGATCTCAACCAAATTCACAGGTATCATTGCGAATATAATTATTATTATGCACACTATAATTCAATACTCTAGGTCTATTATTATGGCTTTTACAGACTTGTGGGGGCGGAAACGGGCGTAGCATCCAACTTTTGAAATAAACTTGATCTGCGTAGCACCTATAGGAGTACTGTCCCCAAATTTAGTAGCTCTAGCTCTTATAGTCTCTGAGATCTAGGTGTTCATACAGACGGACAGACTGACAGACTGACAGACGGACAGATGGACAGACTGACATGGCTATATCGTCTCGGCTGTTGATGCTGATCAAGAATATATATACTTTATGGGGTCGGAGATGCCTCCTTCTGCCTGTTACATACATTTTCTGTTGGCACTAAGTTATAATACCCTTCTACCCTATGGGTAGCGGGTATAAAAAAGAAATTTTTTTCGAAATAGTAAAAACTGTATAATCGACAAAATCACAAAGTTCTTTAAATAAAGAAATCAACAAAATTGGAAAATTGTAAAATTTGTTGAATTAAAAAAATCGAGAAAAATGCAAAAATTCCCAAAATTCAAAAATCGACATAAATTTAAAATTTTGAAAAATTTCCGAAATTTTATAAAAAAAATTTTTTTCAAAATAGTGAAAACTGTAAAATCGACAAAATCACAAAGTTCTTTAAATAAAGAAATCGACAAAATTGGAAAACTGTAAAATTTTTTAAATTAAAAATATCGAGAAAATTGCAAAAATTCCCAAAATGGAAAAATCTACATAAATTTGAAATTTGGAAAAATTAAAAAATTTGATAAAAATAAATAAGATTTTTTTCCAAAAAAGTAAAAACTGTAAAATCACAAATTTATCTAAATTGAGAAATCGACAAAAATAAAAATATTTTTAAGATTTATTGAATTAAAACTATCCAAAAAAATGCAAAATTTCGGAAAATGAAAAATTTACAAAAATTTAAAATTTACAAAAAAAACAAAATCACCAAAGCTCTCTAAATTAAGAAATCGACAAAATTGGAAAATTGTAAAATTTGTTGAATTAAAAATATCAAGGAAAATTCAAAAATTCCCAAAATTCAAAAATCGACAAAAACGTAAAATTTGGAAAAATTCCTAAATTTGAAAAAAAAAGAAATTTTTTTCGAAATAGTAAAAACTGTAAAATCGACAAAATCACAAAGTTCTTTAAATAAAGAAATCAACAAAATTGGAAAATTGTAAAATTTGTTGAAATAAAAATATCGAGAAAAATGCAAAAATTCCCCAAATTCAAATTTCGAAATAAATTTAAAATTTCAAAAAATTTCTAAAATTTTATAAAAAAAAGAAATTTTTTTCAAAATAGTAAAAACTGTTAAATCAACAAAATCACAAAGCTCTCTAAATTAGGAAATCGAAAAAATTGACAAATTGTAAAATTTGTTGAATTAACAAGTAAGAAAGCTACAGTCGAGAGTTCTCGACCGTATGATACCCGCAACCCATTTCGAGAGAAAACAAAAAACTTAAATGATATTTTAACAAAAAATATACCGAATATACTAAGACTTGTTTTTTGTATATATTTTTAAAAATAGTGGGTAAAATTCCATGGTCATACTGTCAACTAAACAAACAAAGCGCGGGCAGCTGCAAGTGAATTTTGCATATAAAATTGATTCTTTAATAACTTCCTTGTTTTTCATTCGATCTCAACCAAATTCACAGGAATCATTGCGAATATAATTATTATTATGCACACCATAATACAATGCTCTAGGTCTATTATTACGGCTTTTACAGACTTGTGGGGGCGGAAAGGGGCGTGGCATCCAACTTTTGAAATAAACTTGATCTGCGTAGCACCTATAGGAGTACTGTCCCCAAATTTGGTAGCTCTAGCTCTTATAGTCTCTTAGATCTAGGTGTTCATGCAGACGGACAGACGGACAGACGGACAGACTGACAGACGGACAGATGGACAGACGGACATGGCTATATCGTCTCGGCTGTTGACACTGATCAAGAATATATATACTTTATGGGGTCGGAGATGCCTCCTTCTGCCTGTTACATACATTTTCTGTTGGCACTTAGTTGTAATACCCTTCTACCCTATGGGTAGCGGGTATAAAAAAGAAATTTTTTTCGAAATAGTAAAAACTGTAAAATCGACAAAATCACAGACTTTAAATAAAGAAATCAACAAAATTGGAAGATTGTAAAATTTGTTGAATTAAAAAAATCGAGAAAAATGCAAAAATTCACAAAATTCAAAAATCGACATAAATTTAAAATTTTGAAAAATTTTCAAAATTTTATAAAAAAAAAATGTTATACCAAAATATTAAAAACTGTGAAATCGACAAAAATCACAAAGCTCTCTAAATTAAAAAATTGTCAAAATTGGAAAATTGAAAAATTTGTTAAATTAAAAATATCAATGAAAATTCAAAAATTCGCAAAATTCAAAAATCAACAAAAATTAAAAATTTGGAAAAATTCCAAAATTTGATAAAAATTGAAGATAAAAAGGAAGTTCTTCAAATTAAGAAATTGAAAAAATTGGAAAATTGTAAAATTTGTTGAATTAAAAATATCGAGAAAAATGCAGAAATTCCCAAAAATTCAAAAATCGACAAAAACTTAAAAATTCCGAAAAATTTTCGAAATTTTCAAAAAAAAGAATTTTTTTCAAAATAGTAAAAACTGTAAAATCGACAAAATCACAAAGTTCTTTAAATAAAGAAATCTACAAAATTGGAAAACTGTAAAATTTGTTAAATTAAAAATATCGAGAAAATTGCAAAAAGTTCCAAAATTCAAAATCGACAAAAATTTTAAATTTCGAAAAATTTCCGAAATTCGTTTAAAAAAGAAAATTTTTCAAAATAGTAAAAACTGTAAAATAGACAAAATCACAAAGTTTTTTAAATAAGCAAATCGAAAAAATTGGAAAATTGTAAAATTTTTTTAATAAAATATATCGAGAAAAATGCAAAAATTTCAAAAATTCAAAAATCGACATAAATTGAAAATTTCGAAAAGTTTTCAAAATTTTATAAAAAAAGAATTTTTTTCAAAATAGTAAAAACTGTAAAATCGACAAAATCACAAAGTTCTTTAAATAAAGAAATCTACAAAATTGGAAAACTGTAAAATTTGTTAAATTAAAAATATCGAGAAAATTGCAAAAAGTTCCAAAATTCAAAATCGACAAAAATTTTAAATTTCGAAAAATTTCCGAAATTTGTTTAAAAAAGAAAATTTTTCAAAATAGTAAAAACTGTAAAATCGACAAAATCACAAAGTTCTTTAAATAAGCAAATCGAAAAAATTGGAAAATTGTAAAATTTGTTAAATTAAAAATATCGAGAAAAATGCAAAAATTCCCAAAATGCAAAAAACTACATAAATTTGAAATTTGGAAAAATTAGAAAATTTGATAAAAATAAATAAGAGTTTTTTCCAAAAAAGTAAAAACTGTAAAATCACAAATTTATCTAAATTGAGAAATCGACAAAAATAAAAATATTTTTAAGATTTATTGAATTAAAACTATCCAAAAAAATGCAAAATTTCTGAAAATGAAAAATTTACAAAAATTTAAAATTTCGAAAAATTGCCAAAATTTAGAAAAACAATTTTTTTTTCAAAATAGTAAAAACTGTTAAATCGACAAAATCACAAAGCTCTCTAAATTAAGAAATCGACAAAATGGAAAATTGTAAAATTTGTTGAATTAAAAATATCAAGGAAAATTCAAAAATTCCCAAAATTCAAAAATCGACAAAAACGTAAAATTTGGAAAAATTCCTAAATTTGATAAAAAAAAAGAAATTTTTTTCGAAATAGTAAAAACTGTAAAATCGACAAAATCACAAACTTTAAATAAAGAAATCAACAAAATTGGAAAATTGTAAAATTTGTTGAATTAAAAAAATCGAGAAAAATGCAAAAATTCCCAAAATTCAAAAATCGACATAAATTTAAAATTTTGAAAAATTTCCGAAATTTTAAAAAAAAAAATTTTTATACCAAAATATTAAAAACTGTGAAATCGACAAAAATCACAAAGATCTTTAAATTAAGAAATTGTCAAAATTGGAAAATTGAAAAATTTGTTAAATTAAAAATATCAATGAAAATTCAAAAATTCGCAAAATTCAAAAATCAACAAAAATTAAAAATTTGGAAAAATTCCAAAATTTGATAAAAATTGAAGATAAAAAAGAAGTTCTTCAAATTAAGAAATCGAAAAAATTGGAAAATTGTAAAATTTGTTGAATTAAAAATATCGAGAAAAATGCAGAAATTCCCAAAAATTTAAAAATCGACAAAAAATTTAAAATTCCGAAAAATTTTCGAAATTTTCAAAAAAAGGAATTTTTTTCAAAATAGTAAAAACTGTAAAATCGACAAAATCACAAAGTTCTTTAAATAAAGAAATCTACAAAATTGGAAAACTGTAAAATTTGTTAAATTAAACATATCGAGAAAATTGCAAAACGTTCCAAAATTCAAAATCGACAAAAATTTTAAATTCCGAAAAATTTCCGAAATTCGTTTAAAAAAGAAAATTTTTCAAAATAGTAAAAACTGTAAAATCGACAAAATCACAAAGTTCTTTAAATAAGCAAATCGAAAATATTGGAAAATTGTAAAATTTGTTAAATTAAAAATATCGAGAAAAATGCAAAAAATTCCCAAAATGCAAAAATCTACATAAATTTGAAATTTGGAAAAATTAAAAAATTTGATAAAAATAAATAAGATTTTTTTCCAAAAAAGTAAAAACTGTAATATCACAAATTTATCTAAATTGAGAAATCGACAAAAATAAAAATATTTTTAAGATTTATTGAATTAAAACTATCCAAAAAAATGCAAAATTTCTGAAAATGAAAAATTTACAAAAATTTAAAAATTCCAAAAATTTGCCAAAATTTAGAAAAACAATTTTTTTTTCAAAATAGTAAAAACTGTTAAATCGACAAAATCACAAAGCTCTCTAAATTAAGAAATCGACAAAATGGAAAATTGTAAAATTTGTTGAATTAAAAATATCAAAAAAATTCAAAAATTCCCAAAATTCAAAATCGACAAAAACGTAAAATTTGGAAAAATTCCTAAATTTGATAAAAAAAAAGACATTTTTTTCGAAATAGTAAAAACTGTAAAATCGACAAAATCACAAACTTTAAATAAAGAAATCAACAAAATTGGAAAATTGTAAAATTTGTTGAATTAAAAAAATCGAGAAAAATGCAAAAATTCCCAAAATTCAAAAATCGACATATATTTAAGATTTCCGAAATTTTATAAAAAAAAAATTGTATACCAAAATATTAAAAACTGTAAAATCGACAAAAATCACAAAGCTCTCTAAATTAAGAAATTGGAAAATTGAAAAATTTGTTAAATTAAAAATATCAATGAAAATTCAAAAATTCCCAAAATTCAAAAATCAACAAAAATTTAAAATTTGGAAAAATTCCAAAATTTGATAAAAATAGAAGATAAACAAGTAAGAAAGCTACAGTCGAGAGTGCTCGACCGTATGATACCCGCAACCCATTTCGAGAGAAAACAAAAAACTTAAATGATATTTTAACAAAAAAATATACCGAATATACTAAAACTTGTTTTTGTATATATTTGAAAAAAGCGGGTAAAAATCCACAACACCGTTATGGTCATACTGTCAACTAAACAAACAAAGCGAGGGCAGCTGCAAATTAATTTTGCATATAAAATTGATTCTTTAATAACTTCCTTGTTTTTCATTCGATCTCAACCAAATTCACAGGAGTCATTGCGAATATAATTATTATTATGCACACCATAATTCAA
Organism: Drosophila formosana; assembly: GCA_035045625.1. Classification (NCBI taxonomy): domain Eukaryota; kingdom Metazoa; phylum Arthropoda; class Insecta; order Diptera; family Drosophilidae; genus Drosophila; species Drosophila formosana. Next base: position 26,810 of record JAWNOW010000355.1, read on the forward strand.
TGCTCTAGGTCTATTATTACGGCTTTTACAGACTTGTGGGGGCGGAAAGGGGCGTAGCATCCAACTTTTGAAATAAACTTGATCTGCGTAGCACCTATAGGAGTACTGTCCCCAAATTTGGTAGCTCTAGCTCTTATAGTCTCTGAGATCTAGGTGTTCATACAGACGGACAGACGGACAGACGGACAGACAGACAGACGGACATGGCTATATTGTCTCGGCTGTTGACGCTGATCAAGAATATATATACTTTATGGGGTCGGAGATGCCTCCTTCTGCTTGTTACATACATTTTCTGTTGGCACTAAGTTATAATACCCTTCTACCCTATGGGAAGCAGGTATAAAAAAGAAATTTTTTTCGAAATAGTAAAAACTGTATAATCGACAAAATCACAGACTTTAAATAAAGAAATCAACAAAATTGGAAAATTGTAAAATTTGTTGAATTAAAAAAATCGAGAAAAATGCAAAAATTCCCAAAATTCAAAAATCGACATAAATTTAAAATTTTGAAAAATTTCCGAAATTTTATAAAAAAAAAATTTTATACCAAAATATTAAAAACTGTGAAATCGACAAAAATCACAAAGCTCTCTAAATTAAGAAATTGTCAAAATTGGAAAATTGAAAAATTTGTTAAATTAAAAATATCAATGAAAATTCAAAAATTCCCAAAATTCAAAAATCAACAAAAATTAAAAATTTGGAAAAATTCCAAAATTTGATAAAAATTGAAGATAAAAAAGAAGTTCTTCAAATTAAGAAATCGAAAAAATTGGAAAATTGTAAAATTTGTTGAATTAAAAATATCGAGAAATATGCAGAAATTCCCAAAAATTCAAAAATCGACAAAAAATTTAAAATTCCGAAAAATTTTCGAAATTTTCAAAAAAAAAAGAATTTTTTTCAAAATAGTAAAAACTGTAAAATCGACAAAATCACAAAGTTCTTTAAATAAAGAAATCTACAAAATTGGAAAACTGTAAAATTTGTTAAATTAAAAATATAGAGAAAATTGCAAAAAGTTCCAAAATTCAAAATCGACAAAAATTCTAAATTTCGAAAAATTTCGGAAATTCGTTTAAAAAAGAAAATTTTTCAAAATAGTAAAAACTGTAAAATCGACAAAATCACAAAGTTCTTTAAATAAGCAAATCGAAAAAATTGGAAAATTGTAAAATTTGTTAAATTAAAAATATCGAGAAAAATGCAAAAATTCCCAAAATGGAAAAATCTACATAAATTTGAAATTTGGAAAAATTAAAAAATTTGATAAAAATAAATAAGATTTTTTTCCAAAACAGTAAAAACTGTAAAATCACAAATTTATCTAAATTGAGAAATCGACAAAAATAAAAATATTTTTAAGATTTATTGAATTAAAACTATCCAAAACAAGTGAGAAAGCTACAGTCGAGAGTGCTCGACCGTATGATACCCGCAACCCATTTCGAGAGAAAAACAAAATTTTAATGGTATTTTAACAACAAATATACCAAAAATATACTGAATTTTGTGTTTTGTTTGTAAATATTTGAAAATAACGGTTAAAAATCCACAACACCGACATGGTCACACTGTCAACTAAACAAAGCGCGAGCAGCTGCAACTGAATTTTGCATATAAAATTGATTCATTAATAACTTTCTTGTTTTTCACTCGATCTCAACCAAATTCACAGGAGTCATTGAGAATATAATTATTATTATGCATACCAAAATTCAATGCTCTAGGTCTATTATTACGGCTTTTACAGTTTTTGGGGTCGGAAAGGGGCGTGGCAAAAATCTAAAACAATCTTGATCTGCGTAAGACCTACACAAATACTGTCACCAAATTTGATATCTCTAGGTCATTCACACACTTAATACGTCCATATGCACTGGGCACAAAAATTTTGATAAATAGTTTCACGAATAACTTTTGTTCTACTTATCCGATTTCTACCAAAATTACAGGGTATATTAAGAGTGTCAAGCGCAAATGGGTTACCAAATTACACATCATTACACAAAGAACTTTTGGAGTTATACGCGATTTACTAAAAAAAAAACTTGACTTTTTCTAGACTAATTCTTATTGTGGGCGAAGGGGGCGTGGCATCCAACTTTTGAAATAAACTTGATCTGCGTAGGGTATGAAGGAAACTTTTTGCCAAATTTGGTGTCTCTATGTCTTATAGTCTCTGAGATCCAGGTGTTCATACGGACAGACAGACGGACAGACGGACAGACGGACATGGCTATATCATCTCGGCTGTTGACGCTGATCAAGAATATATATACTTTATGGGGTCGGAGATGCCTCCTTCTGCCTGTTACATACATTTTCTGTTGGCACTAAGTCATAATACCCTTCTACCCTATGGGTAGCGGGTATAAAAATGCAAAATTTCTGAAAATGAAAAATTTACAAAAATTTAAAATTTCGAAAAATTGCCAAAATTTAAAAAAACAATTTTTTTTTTTTCAAAATAGTAAAAACTGTTAAATCGACAAAATCACAAAGCTCTCTAAATTAAGAAATCGACAAAATTGGAAAATTGTAAAATTTGTTGAATTAAAAATATCAAGAAAAATTCAAAAATTCCCAAAATTCAAAAATCGACAAAAACGTAAAATTTGGAAAAATTCCTAAATTTGATTAAAAAAAAGACATTTTTTTCGAAATAGTAAAAACTGTAAAATCGACAAAATCACAAACTTTAAATAAAGAAATCAACAAAATTGGAAAATTGTAAAATTTGTTGAATTAAAAAAATCGAGAAAAATGCAAAAATTCCCAAAATTCAAAAATCGACATATATTTAAAATTTTGAAAAATTTCCGAAATTTTATAAAAAAAAAATTTTGTACCAAAATATTAAAAACTGTAAAATCGACAAAAATCGCAAAGCTCTCTAAATTAAGAAATTGTCAAAATTGGAAAATTGAAAAATTTGTTAAATTAAAAATATCAATGAAAATTCAAAAATTCCCAAAATTCAAAAATCAACAAAAATTTAAAATTTGGAAAAATTCCAAAATTTGATAAAAATAGAAGATAAACAAGTAAGAAAGCTACAGTCGAGAGTGCTCGACCGTATGATACCCGCAACCCATTTCGAGAGAAAACAAAAAACTTAAATGATATTTTAACAAAAAATAAAACTTGTTTTTTGTATATATTTGAAAAAAGCGGGTAAAAATCCACAACACCGTTATGGTCATACTGTCAACTAAACAAACAAAGCGCGGGCAGCTGCAAGTGAATTTTGCATATAAAATTGATTCTTTAATAACTTCCTTGTTTTTCATTCGATCTCAACCAAATTCACAGGTATCATTGCGAATATAATTATTATTATGCACACTATAATTCAATGCTCTAGGTCTATTATTATGGCTTTTACAGACTTGTGGGGGCGGAAACGGGCGTGGCATCCAACTTTTGAAATAAACTTGATCTGCGTAGCACCTATAGGAGTACTGTCCCCAAATTTAGTAGCTCTAGCTCTTATAGTCTCTGAGATCTAGGTGTTCATACAGACGGACAGACTGACAGACTGACAGACGGACAGATGGACAGACTGACATGGCTATATCGTCTCGGCTGTTGATGCTGATCAAGAATATATATACTTTATGGGGTCGGAGATGCCTCCTTCTGCCTGTTACATACATTTTCTGTTGGCACTAAGTTATAATACCCTTCTACCCTATGGGTAGCGGGTATAAAAAAGAAATTTTTTTCGAAATAGTAAAAACTGTATAATCGACAAAATCACAAAGTTCATTAAATAAAGAAATCAACAAAATTGGAAAATTGTAAAATTTGTTGAATTAAAAAAATCGAGAAAAATGCAAAAATTCCCAAAATTCAAAAAACGACATAAATTTAAAATTTTGAAAAATTTCCGAAATTTTATAAAAAAAATTTTTTTCAAAATAGTGAAAACTGTAAAATCGACAAAATCACAAAGTTCTTTAAATAAAGAAATCGACAAAATTGGAAAACTGTAAAATTTGTTAAATTAAAAATATCGAGAAAATTGCAAAAATTCCCAAAATGGAAAAATCTACATAAATTTGAAATTTGGAAAAATTAAAAAATTTGATAAAAATAAATAAGATTTTTTTCCAAAAAAGTAAAAACTGTAAAATCACAAATTTATCTAAATTGAGAAATCGACAAAAATAAAAATATTTTTAAGATGTATTGAATTAAAACTATCCAAAAAAATGCAAAGTTTCGGAAAATGAAAAATTTACAAAAATTTAAAATTTACAAAAAAAACAAAATCACAAAGCTCTCTAAATTAAGAAATCGACAAAATTGGAAAATTGTAAAATTTGTTGAATTAAAAATATCAAGGAAAATTCAAAAATTCCCAAAATTCAAAAATCGACAAAAACGTAAAATTTGGAAAAATTCCTAAATTTGAAAAAAAAAGAAATTTTTTTCGAAATAGTAAAAACTGTTAAATCAACAAAATCACAAAGCTCTCTAAATTAGGAAATCGAAAAAATTGACAAATTGTAAAATTTGTTGAATTAACAAGTAAGAAAGCTACAGTCGAGAGTGCTCGACCGTATGATACCCGCAACCCATTTCGAGAGAAAACAAAAAACTTAAATGATATTTTAACAAAAAATATACCGAATATACTAAGACTTGTTTTTTGTATATATTTAAAAATAGTGGGTAAAATTCCATGGTCCTACTGTCAACTAAACAAACAAAGCGCGGGCAGCTGCAAGTGAATTTTGCATATAAAATTGATTCTTTAATAACTTCCTTGTTTTTCATTCGATCTCAACCAAATTCACAGGAATCATTGCGAATATAATTATTATTATGCACACCATAATGCTCTAGGTCTATTATTACGGCTTTTACAGACTTGTGGGGGCGGAAAGGGGCGTGGCATCCAACTTTTGAAATAAACTTGATCTGCGTAGCACCTATAGGAGTACTGTCCCCAAATTTGGTAGCTCTAGCTCTTATAGTCTCTGAGATCTAGGTGTTCATACAGACGGACAGACGGACATGGCTATATTGTCTCGGCTGTTGACACTGATCAAGAATATATATACTTTATGGGGTCGGAGATGCCTCCTTCTGCCTGTTACATACATTTTCTGTTGGCACTAAGTTATAATACCCTTCTACCCTATGGGTAGCGGGTATAATAAATTTTTTCCAAAATAGTGAAAAATGTAAAATCGACAAAATCACAAACTTCTTCAAATAAAGAAATCGTCAAAATTGGAAAATTGTAAAATTTGTTGAATTAAAAATATCGAGAAAAATGCAAAAATTCCCAAAAATTCAAAAATCGACAAAAAAGACAAAGACAACAAGAAATTGTCAAAATTAGAAAATTGAAAAATTTGTTTAATTCAAAATATCAAAAAAAATCAAAAATTCCCAAATTTCAAAAATCGACAAAAATTTAAAATTTTGAAAAATTCCAAAATTTGATAAAAAAAGAAGATAAAAAAGAAGTTCTTTAAATAAAGAAATCGACCAAATTGGAAAATTATAAAATTTGTTGAATTACAAATATCGAGAAGAATGCTTAAATTCCCAAAATTCAAAAATCGACATAAATTTTAAATTAAGAAAAATTCCAAAATTTTATGAAAAAAATTTTTTTCCAAATTAGTAAAAACTGTAAAATCGACAAAATCACAAACTTCTTTGAATAAAGAAATCAACAACATTGGAAAATTGTAAAATTTTTTGAATTAAAAATATCGAGAAAAATGCAAAAATTCCCAAAATTCAAAAATCGACATAAATTGAAAATTTTGAAAAATTTCCGAAATTTTTTCAAAATAGTTAAAACTGTAAAATCGACAAAATCATATAATTCTCTAAATTAAGAAATCGAAAAAATTGGCAAATTGTAAAATTTTTTGAATTAAAAATATCGAGAAAAATTCAAAAATTCCCAAATTTTAAAAATCGACAAAAATTTAAAATTTGGAAAAATTCCAAAATTTGATAAAAAAAAAAGATAAAAAATATGTTCTTAAAATAAAGAAATCGACAAAATTGGAAAATTATAAAATTTGTTGAATTAAAAATATCGAGAATAATGCAGAAATTCCCAAAAATTCAAAAATCGACAAAAACTTTAAAATTCCAAAAAGTTTCTCTAAATTAAGAAATCGAAAAAATTGGCAAATTGTAAAATTTTTTGAATTAAAAATATCGAGAAAAATTCAAAAATTCTCAAATTTTAAAAATCGACAAAAATTTAAAATTTGGAAAAATTCCAAAATTTGATAAAAAAAAGAAGATAAAAAATATGTTCTTAAAATAACGAAATTGACAAAATTGGAAAATTATAAAATCGAGAATAAGAATTTTTTTCAAAATAGTGAAAACTGTAAAGTCGACAAAATCACAATGTTCTTTAAATAAAGAAATCTACAAAATTGGAAAACTGTAAAATTTGTTAAATTAAAAATATCGAGAAAATTGCAAAAATTTCCAAAATTCAAAATCGACAAAAATTTAAAATTTCGAAAAATTTCCAAAATTCGTTTAAAAAAGAAAATTTTTCAAAATAGTAAAAACTGTAAAATCGACAAAATCACAAAGTTCTTTAAATAAGCAAATCGAAAAAATTGGAAAATTGTAAAATTTGTTAAATTAAAAATATCGAAAAAATTGCAAAAATTTCCAAAATTCAAAATCGACAAAAAAAGAAAATTTTTCAAAATAGTAAAAACTGTAAAATCGACAAAATCACAAAGTTCTTTAAATAAGCAAATCGAAAAAATTGGAAAATTGTAAAATTTGTTGAATTAAAAATATCGAGAAAAATGCAGAAATTCCCAAAAATTCAAAAATCGACAAAAAATTTAAAATTCCGAAAAATTTTCGAAATTTAAAAAAAAGAATTTTTTTCAAAATAGTGAAAACTGTAAAATCGACCAAATCACAAAGTTCTTTAAATAAAAAAATCTACAAAATTGGAAAACTGTAAAATTTGTTAAATTGAAAATATCGAGAAAATTGCAAAAATTTTCAAAATTCAAAATCGACAAAAATTTAAAATTCCGAAAAATTTTCGAAATTTAAAAAAAAGAATTTTTTTCAAAATAGTGAAAACTGTAAAATCGACAAAATCACAATGTTCATTAAATAAAGAAATCTACAAAATTTGAAAACTGTAAAATTTGTTAAATTAAAAATAACGAGAAAATTGCAAAAATTTCCAAAATTCAAAATCGACAAAAATTTAAAATTTCGAAAAATTTCCGAAATTCGTTTAAAAAAGAAAATTTTTCAAAATAGTAAAAACTGTAAAATCGACAAAATCACAAAGTTCTTTAAATAAGCAAATCGAAAAAATTGGAAAATTGTAAAATTTGTTAAATTAAAAATATCGAGAAAAATGCAAAAATTCCCAAAATGCGAAAATTCCCAAAATGCAAAAAATATACATAAATTTGAAATTTGGAAAAATTAAAAAATTTGATAAAAATAAATAAGATTTTTTTCCAAAAAAGTAAAAACTGTAAAATCACAAATTTATCTAAATTGAGAAATCGACAAAAATAAAAATATTTTTAATATTTATTGAATTAAAACTATCCAAAAAAACTCAAAATTTCTGAAAATGAAAAATTTACAAAAATTTAAAATTTCGAAAAATTGCCAAAATTTAGAAAAACAATTTTTTTTTCAAACTAGTAAAAACTGTTAAATCGACAAAATCCCAAAGCTCTCTAAATTAAGAAATCGACAAAATTGGAAAATTGTAAAATTTGTTGAATTAAAAATATCAAGGAAAATTCAAAAATTCCCAAAATTCAAAAATCGACAAAAACTGATCAAAAAAAAAATTTTTTTTTTCGAAATAGCAAAAACTGTAAAATCGACAAAATCACAAACTTTAAATAAAGAAATCAACAAAATTGGAAAATTGTAAAATTTGTCGAATTAAAAAAATCGAGAAAAATGCAAAAAATCCAAAAATTCAAAAATCGACATAAATTTAAAATTTTGAAAAATTTCCGAAATTTTATAAAAAAAAATTTTATACAAAAATATTAAAAACTGTAAAATCGACAAAAATCACAAAGCTCTCTAAATTAAGAAATTGTCAAAATTGGAAAATTGAAAAATTTGCTAAATTAAAAATATCAATGAAAATTCAAAAATTCCCAAAATTCAAAAATCAACAAAAATTTAAAATTTGGAAAAATTCCAAAATTTGATAAAAATAGAAGATAAACAAGTATGAAAGCTACAGTCGAGAGTGCTCGACCGTATGATACCCGCAACCCATTTCGAGGGAAAACAAAAAACTTAAATGATATTTTAACAAAAAATAAAACTTGTTTTTTGTATATATTTGAAAAAAGTGGGTAAAAGTCCACAACACCGTTATGGTCATACTGTCAACTAAACAAACAAAGCGCGGGCAGCTGCAAGTGAATTTTGCATATAAAATTGATTCTTTAATAACTTCCTTGTTTTTCATTCGATCTCAACCAAATTCACAGGAGTCATTGCGAATATATTTATTATTATGCACACCATAATTCAATGCTCTAGGTCTATTATTACGGCTTTTACAGACTTGTAGGGGCGGAAAGGGGCGTGGCATCCAACTTTTGAAATAAACTTGATATGCGTAGCACCTATAGGAGTACTGTCCCCAAATTTGGTAGCTGAAAAATGTAAAATCGACAAAATCACAAACTTCTTCAAATAAAGAAATCATCAAAATTGGAAAATTTTAAAATTTGTTGAATAAAAAATATCGAGAAAAATGCAAAAATTCCCAAAATTCAAATATCGAAATAAATTTTAAAATTTCAAAAAATTTCTAAAATTTAATAACAAAAAAATTTTTTTCAAAATAGTAAAAACTGTAAAATCGACAAAATCACATAATTCTCTAAATTAAGAAATTGTCAAAATTGGCAAATTGTAAAATTTGTTAAATTAAAAATATCGAGAAAAATGCAAAAATTCCCAAATAGTTCAAAAATCGACAAAAAGTTTTAAATTTCGAAAAATTTCCGAAATTTAAGATAAAAGAAATGTTTTTCAAAATTGTAAAAACTGTTAAATCGACAAAATCACGAAGCTCTCTAAATTAAGATATTGTCAAAATTAGAAAATTGAAAATTTTGTTTAATTAAAAATATCAAAAAAAATCAAAAATTCCCAAATTTCAAAAATCGACAAAAATTTAAAATTTTGAAAAATTCCAAAATTTGATAAAAAAAGAAGATAAAAAAAAGTTCTTTAAATAAAGAAATCGACCAAATTGGAAAATTATTAAATTTGTTGAATTAAAAATATCGAGAAGAATGCTAAAATTCGCAAAATTCAAAAATCGACATAAATTTTAAATTAAGAAAAATTCCAAAATTTTATGAAAAAAATTTTTTTCCAAATTAGTAAAAACTGTAAAATCGACAAAATCACAAACTTCTTTGAATAAAGAAATCAACAACATTGGAAAATTGTAAAATTTTTTGAATTAAAAATATCGAGAAAAATGCAAAAATTCCCAAAATTCAAAAATCGACATAAATTGAAAATTTTGAAAAATTTCCGAAATTTTTTCAAAATAGTTAAAACTGTAAAATCGACAAAATCATATAATTCTCTAAATTAAGAAATCGAAAAAATTGGCAAATTGTAAAATTTTTTGAATTAAAAATATCGAGAAAAATTCAAAAATTCCCAAATTTTAAAAATCGACAAAAATTTAAAATTTGGAAAAATTCCAAAATTTGATAAAAAAAAAAGATAAAAAATATGTTCTTAAAATAAAGAAATCGACAAAATTGGAAAATTATAAAATTTGTTGAATTAAAAATATCGAGAATAATGCAGAAATTCCCAAAAATTCAAAAATCGACAAAAACTTTAAAATTCCAAAAAGTTTCTCTAAATTAAGAAATCGAAAAAATTGGCAAATTGTAAAATTTTTTGAATTAAAAATATCGAGAAAAATTCAAAAATTCTCAAATTTTAAAAATCGACAAAAATTTAAAATTTGGAAAAATTCCAAAATTTGATAAAAAAAAGAAGATAAAAAATATGTTCTTAAAATAACGAAATCGACAAAATTGGAAAATTATAAAATTTGTTGAATTAAAAATATCGAGAAGAATGCTAAAATTCGCAAAATTCAAAAATCGACATAAATTTTAAATTAAGAAAAATTCCAAAATTTTATGAAAAAAATTTTTTTCCAAATTAGTAAAAACTGTAAAATCGACAAAATCACAAACTTCTTTGAATAAAGAAATCAACAACATTGGAAAATTGTAAAATTTTTTGAATTAAAAAAATCGAGAAAAATGCAAAAATTCCCCAAATTCAAATTTCGAAATAAATTTAAAATTTCAAAAAATTTCTAAAATTTTATAAAAAAAAGAAATTTTTTTCAAAATAAAAAAAATGCAAAAAAATGCGAAAATTCCCTAAATTCAAAAATCGACATAAATTTAAAATTTTTTAAAATTTCCGAAATTTTATAAAAAAAAGAAATTTTTTTCAAAATAGTAAAAACTGTAAAATCGACAAAATCTCAAAGTTCTCTAAATTAAGAAATAGTCAAAATTGAAATATTGAAAAATTTGTTAAATTAAAAATATCAAGGAAAATTTAAAAATTCCCAAAAATTCAAAAATCGACCAAAAATTTTAAATTTGGAAAAATTCCAAAATTTGATAAAATAAGAATTTTTTTCCAAATTAGTAAAAACTGTTAAATGGACAAAATCACAAACTTCGTTAAATATAGAAATCGAAAAAATTGGAAAATTGTAAAATTTGTTGAATTAAAAATATAGAGAAAAATGCAAAAATTCCCAAAAATTCAAAAATCGACAAAAAATTTAAAATTTTGAAAAATTTCCGAAATTTGTTTAAAAAAGAAAATTTTTCAAAATAGTCAAAACTGTAAAATCGACAAAATCACAAAGTTCTTTAAATAAGCAAATCGAAAAAATTGGAAAATTGTAAAATTTGTAAAATTAAAAATATCGAGAAAAATGCAAAAATTCCCAAAATGCAAAAATCTACATTAATTTGAAATTTGGAAAAATTAAAAAATTTGATAAAAATAAATAAGATTTTTTTCCAAAAAAGTAAAAACTGTAAAATCACAAATTTATCTAAATTGAGAAATCGACAAAAATAAAAATATTTTTAAGATTTATTGAATTAAAACTATGCAAAAAAATGCAAAATTTCGGAAAATGAAAAATTTACAAAAATTTAAAATTTAGAAAAATTGCCAAAATTTAGAAAAACAATTTTTTTTTTTTTTTTAAATAGTAAAAACTGTTAAATCGACAAAATCACAAAGCTCTCTAAATTAAGAAATCGACAAAATTGGAAAATTGTAAAATTTGTTGAATTAAAAATATCAAGGGAAATTCAAAAATTCCCCAAATTCAAAAATCGACAAAAACGTAAAATTTGGAAAAATTCCTAAATTTGATAAAAAAAAAAGAAATTTTTTTCGAAATAGTAAAAACTGTCAAATCGACAAAATCACAAACTTTAAATAAAGAAATCAACAAAATTGGAAAATTGTAAAATTTGTTGAATTAAAAAAATCGAGAAAAATGCAAAAATTCCCCAAATTCAAATTTCGAAATAAATTTAAAATTTCAAAAAATTTCTAAAATTTTATAAAAAAAAGAAATTTTTTTCAAAATAGTAAAAACTGTTAAATCAACAAAATCACAAAGCTCTCTAAATTAAGAAATCGAAAAAATTGACAAATTGTAAAATTTGTTGGATTAACAAGTAAGAAAGCTACAGTCGAGAGTGCTCGACCGTATGATACCCGCAACCCATTTCGAGAGAAAACAAAAAACTTAAATGATATTTTAACAAAAAATATACCGAATATACTAAGACTTGTTTTTTGTATATATTTAAAAATAGTGGGTAAAATTCCATGGTCATACTGTCAACTAAACAAACAAAGCGCGGGCAGCTGCAAGTGAATTTTGCATATAAAATTGATTCTTTAATAACTTCATTGTTTTTCATTCGATCTCAACCAAATTCACAGGAATCATTGCGAATATAATTATTATTATGCACACCATAATTCAATGCTCTAAGTCTATTATTACGGCTTTTACAGACTTTTGGGGGCGGAAAGGGGCGTAGCATCCAACTTTTGAAATAAACTTGATCTGCGTAGCACCTATAGGAGTACTGTCCCCAAATTTGGTAGCTCTAGCTCTTATAGTCTCTGAGATCTAGGTGTTCATACAGACGGACAGACGGACATGGCTATATTGTCTCGGCTGTTGACACTGATCAAGAATATATATACTTTATGGGGTCGGAGATGCCTCCTTCTGCCTGTTACATACATTTTCTGTTGGCACTAAGTTATAATACCCTTCTACCCTATGGGTAGCGGGTATAATAAATTTTTTCCAAAATAGTGAAAAATGTAAAATCGACAAAATCACAAACTTCTTCAAATAAAGAAATCGTCAAAATTGGAAAATTTTAAAATTTGTTGAATAAAAAATATCGAGAAAAATGCAAAAATTCCCAAAATTCAAATATCGAAATAAATTTTAAAATTTCAAAAAATTTCTAAAATTTTATAAAAAAATTTTTTTTCAAAATAGTAAAAACTGGAAAATCGACAAAATCACATAATTCTCTAAATTAAGAAATTGTCAAAATTGGCAAATTGTAAAATTTGTTGAATTAAAAATATCGAGAAAAATGCAAAAATTCCCAAAAATTCAAAAATCGACAAAAAATTTTAAATTTCGAAAAATTTCCGATATTTAAGATAAAATAAATTTTTTTCAAAATTGTAAAAACTGTTAAATCGACAAAATCACGAAGCTCTCCAAATTAAGATATTGTCAAAATTAGAAAATTGAAAAATTTGTTTAATTAAAAATATCAAAAAAAATCAAAAATTCCCAAATTTCAAAAATCGACAAAAATTTAAAATTTTGAAAAATTCCAAAATTTGATTAAAAAAAAGAAGATAAAAAAGAAGTTCTTAAAATAAAGAAATCGACCAAATTTTAAAATTATAAAATTTGTTGAATTAAAAATATCGAGAAGAATGCTAAAATTCGCAAAATTCAAAAATCGACATAAATTTTAAATTAAGAAAAATTCCAAAATTTTATAAAAAAGAAATTTTTTCCAAATTAGTAAAAACTGTAAAATCGACAAAATCACAAACTTCTTTGAATAAAGAAATCAACAACATTGGAAAATTGTAAAATTTTTTGAATTAAAAATATCGAGAAAAATGCAAAAATTCCCAAAATTCAAAAATCGACATAAATTGAAAATTTCGAAAAATTTCCGAAATTTTTTCAAAATAGTTAAAACTGTAAAATCGACAAAATCATATAATTCTCTAAATTAAGAAATCGAAAAAATTGGCAAATTGTAAAATTTTTTGAATTAAAAATATCGAGAAAAATTCAAAAATTCTCAAATTTTAAAAATCGACAAAAATTTAAAATTTGGAAAAATTCCAAAATTTGATAAAAAAAGAAGATAAAAAATATGTTCTTAAAATAACGAAATCGACAAAATTGGAAAATTATAAAATTTGTTGAATTAAAAATATCGAGAATAATGCAGAAATTCCCAAAAATTCAAAAATCGACAAAAACTTTAAAATTCCGAAAAATTTTCGAAATTTAAAAAAAAAGAATTTTTTTCAAAATAGTGAAAACTGTAAAATCGACCAAATCACAAAGTTCTTTAAATAAAGAAATCTACAAAATTGGAAAACTGTAAAATTTGTTAAATTGAAAATATCGAGAAAATTGCAAAAATTTCCAAAATTCAAAATCGACAAAAATTTAAAATTCCGAAAAATTTTCGAAATTTAAAAAAAAGAATTTTTTTTAAAATAGTGAAAACTGTAAAATCGACAAAATCACAATGTTCTTTAAATAAAGAAATCTACAAAATTGGAAAACTGTAAAATTTGTTAAATTAAAAATATCGAGAAAATTGCAAAAATTTCCAAAATTCAAAATCGAAAAAATTTAAAATTTCGAAAAATTTCCGAAATTCGTTTAAAAAAGAAAATTTTTCAAAATAGTAAAAACTGTAAAATCGACAAAATCACAAAGTTCTTTAAATAAGCAAATCGAAAAAATTGGAAAATTGTAAAATTTGTTAAATTAAAGTTCTTTAAATAAAGAAATCTACAAAATTGGAAAACTGTAAAATTTGTTAAATTGAAAATATCGAGAAAATTGCAAAAATTTTCAAAATTCAAAATCGACAAAAATTTAAAATTCCGAAAAATTTTCGAAATTTAAAAAAAAGAATTTTTTTCAAAATAGTGAAAACTGTAAAATCGACAAAATCACAATGTTCTTTAAATAAAGAAATCTACAAAATTTGAAAACTGTAAAATTTGTTAAATTAAAAATAACGAGAAAATTGCAAAAATTTCCAAAATTCAAAATCGACAAAAATTTTAAATTTCGAAAAATTTCCGAAATTCGTTTAAAAAAGAAAATTTTTCAAAATAGTAAAAACTGTAAAATCGACAAAATCACAAAGTTCTTTAAATAAGCAAATTCGAAAAAATTGGAAAATTGTAAAATTTGTTAAATTAAAAATATCGAGAAAAATGCAAAAATTCCCAAAATGCGAAAATTCCCAAAATGCAAAAAATATACATAAATTTGACATTTGGAAAAATTAAAAAATTTGATAAAAATAAATAAGATTTTTTTCCAAAAAAGTAAAAACTGTAAAATCACAAATTTATCTAAATTGAGAAATCGACAAAAATAAAAATATTTTTAATATTTATTGAATTAAAACTATCCAAAAAAACTCAAAATTTCTGAAAATGAAAAATTTACAAAAATTTAAAATTTCGAAAAATTGCCAAAATTTAGAAAAACAATTTTTTTTTCAAAATAGTAAAAACTGTTAAATCGACAAAATCCCAAAGCTCTCTAAATTAAGAAATCGACAAAATTGGAAAATTGTAAAATTTGTTGAATTAAAAATATCAAGGAAAATTCAAAAATTCCCAAAATTCAAAAATCGACAAAAACTGATAAAAAAAAAAAGAATTTTTTTTCGAAATAGCAAAAACTGTAAAATCGACAATATCACAAACTTTAAATAAAGAAATCAACAAAATTGGAAAATTGTAAAATTTGTCGAATTAAAAAAATCGAGAAAAATGCAAAAAATCCAAAAATTCAAAAATCGACATAAATTTAAAATTTTGAAAAATTTCCGAAATTTTATAAAAAAAAAATTTTATACAAAAATATTAAAAACTGTAAAATCGACAAAAATCACAAAGCTCTCTAAATTAAGAAATTGTCAAAATTGGAAAATTGAAAAATTTGCTAAATTAAAAATATCAATGAAAATTCAAAAATTCCCAAAATTCAAAAATCAACAAAAATTTAAAATTTGGAAAAATTCCAAAATTTGATAAAAATAGAAGATAAACAAGTATGAAAGCTACAGTCGAGAGTGCTCGACCGTATGATACCCGCAACCCATTTCGAGGGAAAACCAAAAACTTAAATGATATTTTAACAAAAAATAAAACTTGTTTTTTGTATATATTTGAAAAAAGTGGGTAAAAATCCACAACACCGTTATGGTCATACTGTCAACTAAACAAACAAAGCGCGGGCAGCTGCAAGTGAATTTTGCATATAAAATTGATTCTTTAATAACTTCCTTGTTTTTCATTCGATCTCAACCAAATTCACAGGATTCATTGCGAATATAATTATTATTATGCACACCATAATTCAATGCTCTAGGTCTATTATTACGGCTTTTACAGACTTGTAGGGGCGGAAAGGGGCGTGGCATCCAACTTTTGAAATAAACTTGATCTGCGTAGCACCTATAGGAGTACTGTTCCCAAATTTGGTAGCTCTAGCTCTTATAGTCTCTGAGATCTAGGTGTTCATACAGACGGACAGACGGACAGACAGACAGACGGACATGGCTATATTGTCTCGGCTGTTGACACTGATCAAGAATATATATACTTTATGGGGTCGGAGATGCCTCCTTCTGCCTGCTACATACATTTTCTGTTGGCACTAAGTTATAATACCCTTCTACCCTATGGGTAGCGGGTATAATAAATTTTTTCCAAAATAGTGAAAAATGTAAAATCGACAAAATCACAAACTTCTTCAAATAAAGAAATCGTCAAAATTGGAAAATTTTAAAATTTGTTGAATAAAAAATATCGAGAAAAATGCAAAAATTCCCAAAATTCAAATATCGAAATAAATTTTAAAATTTCAAAAAATTTCTAAAATTTAATAACAAAAATTTTTTTTTAAAAATAGTAAAAACTGTAAAATCGACAAAATCACATAATTCTCTAAATTAAGAAATTGTCAAAATTGGCAAATTGTAAAATTTGTTGAATTAAAAATATCGAGAAAAATGCAAAAATTCCCAAATAGTTCAAAAATCGACAAAAAGTTTTAAATTTCGAAAAATTTCCGAAATTTAAGATAAAAGAAATGTTTTTCAAAATTGTAAAAACTGTTCAATCGACAAAACCACGAAGCTCTCTAAATTAAGAAATTGTCAAAATTGGAAAATTGAAAAATTTGTTAAATTAAAAATATCAATGAAAATTCAAAAATTCACAAAATTCAAAAATCGACAAAAATTTAAAATTTTGAAAAATTCCAAAATTTGATAAAAAAAAGAAGATAAAAAAGAAGTTCTTTAAATAAAGAAATCGACCAAATTGGAAAATTATAAAATTTGTTGAATTAAAAATATCGAGAAGAATGCTAAAATTCGCAAAATTCAAAAATCGACATAAATTTTAAATTAAGAAAAATTCCAAAATTTTATAAAAAAGAAATTTTTTCCAAATTAGTAAAAACTGTAAAATCGACAAAATCACAAACTTCTTTGAATAAAGAAATCAACAACATTGGAAAATTTTAAAATTTTTTGAATTAAAAATATCGAGTAAAATGCAAAAATTCCCAAAATTCAAAAATCGAAATAAATTGAAAATTTCGAAAAATTTCCGAAATTTTATAAAAAAAAATAATTTTTTTTCAAAATAGTAAAAACTGTAAAATCGACAAAATCATATAATTCTCTAAATTAAGAAATCGAAAAAAATTGGCAAATTGTAAAATTTTTTGAATTAAAAATATCGAGAAAAATTCAAAAATTCCCACATTTTAAAAATCGACAAAAATTTAAAATTTGGAAAAATTCCAAAATTTGATAAAAAAAGAAGATAAAAAAGATGTTCTTAAAATAAAGAAATCGACAAAATTGGAAAATTATAAAATTTGTTGAATTAAAACTATCGAGAAAAATGCAGAAATTCCTAAAAATTCAAAAATCGACAAAAAATTTAAAATTCCGATAAATTTTTGAAATTTAAAAAAAAGAATTTTTTTCAAAATAGTGAAAACTGTAAAATCGCCCAAATCACAAAGTTCTTTAAATAAAGAAATCTACAAAATTGGAAAACTGTAAAATTTGTTAAATTGAAAATATCGAGAAAATTGCAAAAATTTCCAAAATTCAAAATCGACAAAAATTTAAAATTCCGAAAAATTTTCGAAATTTAAAAAAAAGAATTTTTTTCAAAATAGTGAAAACTGTAAAATCGAGAAAATCACAATGTTCTTTAAATAAAGAAATCTACAAAATTGGAAAACTGTAAAATTTGTTAAATTAAAAATATCGAGAAAATTGCAAAAATTTCCAAAATTCAAAATCGAAATTCCGAAATTCGTTTAAAAAAGAAAATTTTTCAAAATAGTAAAAACTGTTAAATCGACAAAATCACAAAGTTCTTTAAATAAGCAAATCGAAAAAATTGGAAAATTGTAAAATTTGTTAAATTAAAAATATCGAGAAAAAATCAAAAATTCCCAAAATGCAAAAATCTACATAAATTTGAAATTTGGGAAAATTAAAAAATTTGATAAAAATAAATAAGATTTTTTTCCAAAAAAGTAAAAACTGTAAAATCACAAATTTATCTAAATTGAGAAATCGACAAAAATAAAAAAAATTTTAATATTTATTGAATTAAAACTATCCAAAAAAATGCAAAATTTCTGAAAATGAAAAATTTACAAAAATTTAAAATTTTGAAAAATTGCCAAAATTTAGAAAAACAATTTTTTTTTCAAAATAGTAAAAACTGTTAAATCGACAAAATCACAAAGCTCTCTAAATTAAGAAATCGACAAAATTGGAAAATTGTAAAATTTGTTGAATTAAAAATATTAAGGAAAATTCAAAAATTCCCAAAATTCAAAAATCGACAAAAACGTAAAATTTGGAAAAATTCCTAAATTTGATAAAAAAAAGAAATTTTTTTCGAAATAGTAAAAACTGTAAAATCGACAAAATCACAAAGCTCTCTAAATTAAGAAATCGACAAAATTGGAAAATTGTAAAATTTGTTGAATTAAAAATATCAAGGAAAATTCAAAAATTCCCCAAATTCAAAAATCGACAAAAACGTAAAATTTGGAAAAATTCCTAAATTTGATATAAAAAAAAAGAAATTTTTTTCGAAATAGTAAAAACTGTAAAATCGACAAAATCACAAACTTTAAATTAAGAAATCAACAAAATTGGAAAATTGTAAAATTTGTTGAATTAAAAAAATCGAGAAAAATTCAAAAAATCCAAAAATTCAAAAATCGACATAAATTTAAAATTTTGAAAAATTTCCGAAATTTTATAAAAAAAAAATTTTTTACAAAAATATTAAAAACTGTAAAATCGACAAAAATCACAAAGCTCTCTAAATTAAGAAATTGTCAAAATTGGAAAATTGAAAAATTTGCTAAATTAAAAATATCAATGAAAATTCAAAAATTCCCAAAATTCAAAAATCAACAAAAATTTAAAATTTGGAAAAATTCCAAAATTTGATAAAATAGAAGATAAACAAGTATGAAAGCTACAGTCGAGAGTGCTCGACCGTATGATACCCGCAACCCATTTCGAGAGAAAACAAAAAACTTAAATGATATTTTAACAATAAATATACCGAATATACTAAGACTTGTTTTTTGTATATATTTGAAAATAGTGGGTAAAAATCCATGGTCATACTGTCAACTAAACAAACAAAGCGCGGGCAGCTGCAAGTGAATTTTGCATATAAAATTGATTCTTTAATAACTTCCATGTTTTTCATTCGATCTCAACCAAATTCACAGGAATCATTGAGAATATAATTATTATTATGCACACCATAATTCAATGCTCTAGGTCTATTATTACGGCTTTTACAGACTTGTGGGGGCGGAAAGGGGCGTGGCATCCAACTTTTGAAATAAACTTGATCTGCGTAGCACCTATAGGAGTACTGTCCCCAAATTTGGTAGCTCTAGCTCTTATAGTCTCTGAGATCTAGGTGTTCATACAGACGGACAGACGGACAGACGGACTTGGCTATATCGTCTCGGCTGTTGACACTGATCAAGAATATATATACTTTATGGGGTCGGAGATGCCTCCTTCTGCCTGTTACATACATTTTCTGTTGGCACTAAGTTATAATACCCTTCTACCCTATGCGTAGCGGGTATAATAAATTTTTTCCAAAATAGTGAAAAATGTAAAATCGACAAAATCACAAACTTCTTCAAATAAAGAAATCGTCAAAATTGGAAAATTTTAAAATTTGTTGAATAAAAAATATCGAGAAAAATGCAAAAATTCCCAAAATTCAAATATCGAAATAAATTTTAAAATTTCAAAAAATTTCTAAAATTTTATAAAAAAAAAATTTTTTTTCAAAATAGTAAAAACTGTAAAATCGACAAAATCATATAATTCTCTAAATTAAGAAATCGAAAAAAATTGGCAAATTGTAAAATTTGTTGAATTGAAAATATCAAGGAAAATTCAAAAATTCTCAAAATTCAAAAATCGACAAAAACGTAAAATTTGGAAAAATTCCTAAATTTTATAACAAAAAATAATTTTTTTTAAAAATACTAATAACTGTAAAATCGACAAAATCATATAATTCTCTAAATTAAGAAATCGAAAAAAATTGGCAAAATGTAAAATTTTTTGAATTAAAAATATCGACAAAAATTCAAAAATTCCCAAATTTTAAAAATCGACAAAAATTTTTAATTTTGAAAAATTCCAAAATTTGATAAAAAAAGAAGATAAAAAAGATGTTCTTAAAATAAAGAAATCGACAAAATTGGAAAATTATAAAATTTGTTGAATTAAAAATATCGAGAAAAATGCAGAAATTCCCAAAAATTCAAATATCGACAAAAAATTTAAAATTCCGAAAAATTTTCGAAATTAAAAAAAAAGAATTTTTTTCAAAATAGTGAAAACTGTAAAATCGACCAAATCACAAAGTTCTTTAAATAAAGAAATCTACAAAATTGGAAAACTGTAAAATTTGTTAAATTGAAAATATCGAGAAAATTGCAAAAATTTCTAAAATTCAAAATCGACAAAAATTTAAAATTCCGAAAAATTTTCGAAATTTAAAAAAAAGAATTTTTTTTCAAAATAGTGAAAACTGTAAAATCGACAAAATCACAATGTTCTTTAAATAAAGAAATCTACAAAATTGGAAAACTGTAAAATTTGTTAAATTAAAAATATCGAGAAAATTGCAAAAATTTCCAAAATTCAAAATCGACAAAAATTTAAAATTTCGAAAAATTTCCGAAATTCGTTTAAAAAAGAAAATTTTTCAAAATAGTAAAAACTGTAAAATCGACAAAATCACAAAGTTCTTTAAATAAGCAAATCGAAAAAATTGGAAAATTATAAAATTTGTTAAATTAAAAATATCGAGAAAAATGCAAAAATTCCCAAAATGCAAAAAATCTACATAAATTTGAAATTTGGAAAAATTAAAAAATTTGATAAAAATAAATAAGATTTTTTTCCAAAAAAGTAAAAACTGTAAAATCACAAATTTATCTAAATTGAGAAATCGACAAAAATAAAAATATTTTTAATATTTATTGAATTAAAACTATCCAAAAAAATGCAAAATTTCTGAAAATGAAAAATTTACAAAAATTTAAAATTTCGAAAAATTGCCAAAATTTAGAAAAACAAATTTTTTTTCAAAATAGTAAAAACTGTTAAATCGACAAAATCACAAAGCTCTCTAAATTAAGAAATCGACAAAATTGGAAAATTGTAAAATTTGTTGAATTAAAAATATCAAGGAAAATTCAAAAATTCCCAAAATTCAAAAATCGACAAAAACTGATAAAAAAAAGAAATTTTTTTCGAAATAGCAAAAACTGTAAAATCGACAAAATCACAAACTTTAAATAAAGAAATCAACAAAATTGGAAAATTGTAAAATTTGTCGAATTAAAAAAATGGAGAAAAATGCAAAAATTCCCAAAATTCAAAAATCGACATAAATTTAAAATTTTGAAAAATTTCCGAAATTTTATAAAAAAAAATAATTTTTTTTCAAAATAGTAAAAACTGTAAAATCGAAAAAATCATATAATTCTCTAAATTAAGAAATCGACAAATTTGGAAAATTGTAAAATTCGTTGAATTAAAAATATAGAGAAAAATGCAAAAATTCCCAAAAATTCAAAAATCGACAAAAAATTTAAAATTTTGAAAAATTTCCAAAATTTATGATAATAGACATTTTTTTCAAAATTGTAAAAACTGTTAAATCGACAAAATCACGAAGCTCTCTAAATTAAGAAATTGTCAAAATTGGAAAATTTATAAATTTGTTGAGTTAAAAATATCAAGGAAAATTCAAAAATTCCCAAAATTTAAAAATCGAAAAAATTTAAAATTTGAAAAAATTCCAAAATTTGATAAAAAAAGAAGATAAAAAAGATGTTCTTAAAATTAAGAAATCGACAAAATTGGAAAATTATAAAATTTGTTGAATTAAAAATATCGAGAAAAATGCAGAAATTCCCAAAAATTCAAAAATCGACAAAAAATTTAAAATTCCGAAAAATTTTCGAAATTTAAAAAAAAGAATTTTTTTCAAAATAGTGAAAACTGTAAAATCGACCAAATCACAAAGTTCTTTAAATAAAGAAATCTACAAAATTGGAAAACTGTAAAATTTGTTAAATTGAAAATATCGAGAAAATTGCAACAATTTCCAAAATTCAAAATCGACAAAAGTTTAAAATTCCGAAAAATTTTCGAAATTTAAAAAAAAGAATTTTTTTCAAAATAGTGAAAACTGTAAAATCGACAAAATCACAAAGTTCTTTAAATAAAGAAGTCTACAAAATTGGAAAACTGTAAAATTTGTTAAATTAAAAATATCGAAAAAATTGCAAAAATTTCCAAAATTCAAAATCGACAAAAAAAAGAAAATTTTTCAAAATAGTAAAAACTGTAAAATCGACAAAATCACAAAGTTCTTTAAATAAGCAAATCGAAAAAATTGGAAAATTGTAAAATTTGTTAAATTAAAAATATCGAGAAAAATGCAAAAATTCCCAAAATGCAAAAATTCCCAAAATGCAAAAATCTACATAAATTTGAAATTTGGAAAAATTAAAAAATTTGATAAAAATAAATAAGATTTTCTTCCAAAAAAGTAAAAACTGTAAAATCACAAATTTATCTAAATTGAGAAATCGACAAAAATAAAAATATTTTTAATATTTATTGAATTAAAACTATCCAAAAAAATGCAAAATTTCTGAAAATGAAAAATTTACAAAAATTTAAAATTTCGAAAAATTGCCAAAATTTAGAAAAACAATTTTTTTTTTTCAAAATACTAAAAAATGTTAAATCGACAAAATCACAAAGCTCTCTAAATTAAGAAATCGACAAAATTGGAAAATTGTAAAATTTGTTGAATTAAAAATATCAAGGAAAATTCAAAAATTCCCCAAATTCAAAAATCGACAAAAACGTAAAATTTGGAAAAAATTCCTAAATTTGATAAAAAAAAAAAGAAACTTTTTTCGAAATAGTAAAAACTGTAAAATCGACAAAATCACAAACTTTAAATAAAGAAATCAACAAAATTGGAAAATTGTAAAATTTGTTGAATTAAAAAAATCGAGAAAAATGCAAAAATTCCCCAAATTCAAATATCGAAATAAATTTAAAATTTCAAAAAATTTCTAAAATTTTATAAAAAAAAGAAATTTTTTTCAAAATAGTAAAAACTGTTAAATCAACAAAATCACAAAGCTCTCCAAATTAAGAAATCGAAAAAATTGACAAATTGTAAAATTTGTTGAAGTAACAAGTAAGAAAGCTACAGTTGAGAGTGCTCGACCGTATGATACCCGCAACCCATTTCGAGAGAAAACAAAAAACTTAAATGATATTTTAACAAAAAATATACCGAAAATAGTGGGTATAAATCCATGGTCATACTGTCAACTAAACAAACAAAGCGCGGGCAGCTGCAAGTGAATTTTGCATATAAAATTGATTCTTTAATAACTTCCTTGTTTTTCATTCGATCTCAACCAAATTCACAGGAATCATTGAGTTATTATGCACACTAAAATTCAATGCTCTAGGTCTATTATTACGGCTTTTACAGACTTGTGGGGGCGGAAAGGGGCGTGGCATCCAACTTTTGAAATAAACTTGATCTGCGTAGCACCTATAGGAGTACTGTCCCCAAATTTGGTAGCTCTAGCTCTTATAGTCTCTGAGATCTAGGTGTTCATACAGACGGACAGACGGACATGGCTATATCGTCTCGGCTGTTGACACTGATCAAGAATATATATACTTTATGGGGTCGGAGATGCCTCCTTCTGCCTGTTACATACATTTTCTGTTGGCACTAAGTTATAATACCCTTCTACCCTATGGGTAGCGGGTATAATAAATTTTTTCCAAAATAGTGAAAAATGTAAAATCGACAAAATCACAAACTTTAAATAAAGAAATCGTCAAAATTGGAAAATTTTAAAATTTGTTGAATAAAAAATATCGAGAAAAATGCAAAAATTCCCAAAATTCAAATATCGAAATAAATTTTAAAATTTCAAAAAATTTCTAAAATTTTATAAAAAAAAAAATTTTTTTCAAAATAGTAAAAACTGTAAAATCGACAAAATCACATAATTCTCTAAATTAAGAAATTGGCAAATTGTAAAATTTGTTGAATTAAAAATATCGAGAAAAATGCAAAAATTCCCAAAAAGTTCAAAAATCGACAAAAAATTTTAAATTTCGAAAAATTTCCGAAATTTAAGATAAAGGAAATGTTTTTCAAAATTGTAAAAACTGATAAATCGACAAAATCACGAAGCTCTCTAAATTAAGAAATTGTCAAAATTGAAAAATTTATAAATTTGTTGAATTAAAAATATCAAGGAAAATTCAAAAATTCCCAATTTTTAAAAATCGACAAAAATTTAAAATTTGGAAAAATTCCAAAATTTGATAAAAAAAAAAGATAAAAAAGAAGTTCTTTAAATAAAGAAATCGACCAAATTGGAAAATTATAAAATTTGTTGAATTAAAAATATCGAGAAAAATGCTAAAATTCGCAAAATTCAAAAATCGACATAAATTTTAAATTAAGAAAAATTCCAAAATTTTATAAAAAAAAATAATTTTTTTTCAAAATAGTAAAAACTGTAAAATCGACAAAATCATATAATTCTCTAAATTAAGAAATCGAAAAAAATTGGCAAATTGTAAAATTTTTTGAATTAAAAATATCGAGAAAAATTCAAAAATTCCCAAATTTTAAAAATCGACAAAAATTTAAAATTTGGAAAAATTCCAAAATTTGATAAAAAAAGAAGATAAAAAAGATGTTCTTAAAATAAAGAAATCGACAAAATTGGAAAATTATAAAATTTGTTGAATTAAAAATATCGAGAAAAATGCAGAAATTCCCAAAAATTCAAAAATCGACAAAAAATTTAAAATTCCGAAAAATTTTCGAAATTTAAAAAAAAGAATTTTTTTCAAAATAGTGAAAACTGTAAAATCGACCAAATCACAAAGTTCTTTAAATAAAGAAATCTACAAAATTGGAAAACTGTAAAATTTGTTAAATTGAAAATATCGAGAAAATTGCAAAAATTTCCAAAATTCAAAATCGACAAAAATTTAAAATTCCGAAAAATTTTTGAAATTTAAAAAAAAAAATTTTTTTCAAAATAGTGAAAACTGTAAAATCGACAAAATCACAAAGTTCTTTAAATAAAGAAATCTACAAAATTGGAAAACTGTAAAATTTGTTAAATTAAAAATATCGAGAAAATTGCAAAAATTTCCAAAATTCAAAATCGACAAAAAAAGAAAATTTTTCAAAATAGTAAAAACTGTTAAATCGACAAAATCACAAAGTTCTCTAAATTAAGAAATCGACAAAATTGGAAAATTGAAAAATTTGTTAAATTAAAAATATCAAGGAAAATTCAAAAATTCCCAAAATTCAAAAATCGACATAAATTTTAAATTAAGAAAAATTTCCGAAATTTTATAAAAAAAAATAATTTTTTTTCAAAATAGTAAAAACTGTAAAATCGACCAAATCATGTAATTCTCTAAATTAAGAAATCGAAAAAAATTGGCAAATTGTAAAATTTTTTGAATTAAAAATATCGAGAAAAATTCAAAAATTCCCACATTTTAAAAATCGACAAAAATTTAAAATTTGGAAAAATTCCAAAATTTGATAAAAAAAAGAAGATAAAAAAGATGTTCTTAAAATAAAGAAATCGACAAAATTGGAAAAGAATAAAATTTGTTGAATTAAAACTATCGAGAAAAATGCAGAAATTCCCAAAAATTCAAAAATCGACAAAAAATTTAAAATTCCGAAAAATTTTCGAAATTTAAAAAAAAGAATTTTTTTCAAAATAGTGAAAACTGTAAAATCGACAAAATCACAATGTTCTTTAAATAAAGAAATCTACAAAATTGGAAAACTGTAAAATTTGTTGAATTAAAAAAATCGAGAAAAATGCAAAAATTCCCAAAATTCACAAATCGACATAAATTTAAAATTTTGAAAAATTTCCGAAATTTAAAAAAAAAAAAATTTTATACAAAAATATTAAAAACTGTAAAATCGACAAAAATCACAAAGCTCTCTAAATTAAGAAATTGTCAAAATTGGAAAATTAAAAAATTTGCTAAATTAAAAATATCAATGAAAATTCAAAAATTCCCAAAATTTAAAAATCAACAAAAATTTAGAATTTGGAAAAATTCCAAAATTTGATAAAAATAGAAGATAAACAAGTATGAAAGCTACAGTCGAGAGTGCTCGACCGTATGATACCCGCAACCCATTTCGAGAGAAAACAAAAAACTTAAATGATATTTTAACAAAAAATAAAACTTGTTTTTTGTATATATTTGAAAAAAGCGGGTAAAAATCCACAACACCGTTATGGTCATACTGTCAACTAAACAAACAAAGCGCGGGCAGCTGCAAGTGAATTTTGCATATAAAATTGATTCTTTAATAACTTCCTTGTTTTTCATTCGATCTCAACCAAATTCACAGGAATCATTGGGAATATAATTATTTTTATGCACACCATAATTCAATGCTCTAGGTCTATTATTACGGCTTTTACAGACTTGTGGGGGCGGAAAGGGGCGTGGCATCCAACTTTTGAAATAAACTTGATCTGCGTACCACCTATAGGAGTACTGTCCCCAAATTTGGTAGCTCTAGCTCTTATAGTCTCTGAGATCTAGGTGTTCATACAGACGAACAGACGGACATGGCTATATCGTCTCGGCTGTTGACGCTGATCAAGAATATATATACTTTATGAGGTCGAAGATGCCTCCTTCTGCCTGTTACATACATTTTCTGTTGGCACTAAGTTATAATACCCTTCTACCCTATGGGTAGCGGGTATAATAAATTTTTTCCAAAATAGTAAAAAATGTAAAATCGACAAAATCACAAACTTCTTCAAATAAAGAAATCGTCAAAATTGGAAAATTTTAAAATTTGTTGAATAAAAAATATCGAGAAAAATGCAAAAATTCCCAAAAACTAAAAAATGGACAAAATATTTAAAATTTTGAAAAATTTCCGAAATTTATGATAATAGACATTTTTTTCAAAATTGTAAAAACTGTTAAATCGACAAAATCACGAAGCTCTCTAAATTAAGAAATTGTCAAAATTGAAAAATTTATAAATTTGTTGAATTAAAAATATCAAGGAAAATTCAAAAATTCCCAAATTTTAAAAATCGACAAAAATTTAAAATTTGGAAAAATTCCAAAATTTGATAAAAAAAGAAGATAAAAAAGAAGTTCTTTAAATAAAGAAATCGACCAAATTGGAAAATTATAAAATTTGTTGAATTAAAAATATCGAGAAAAATGCTAAAATTCGCAAAATTCAAAAATCGACATAAATTTTAAATTAAGAAAAATTCCAAAACTTTATAAAAAAGAAATTTTTTCCAAATTAGTAAAAACTGTAAAATCGACAAAATCACAAACTTCTTTGAATAAAGAAATCAACAACATTGGAAAATTGTAAAATTTTTTGAATTAAAAATATCGAGAAAAATGCAAAAATTCCCAAAATTCAAAAATCGACATAAATTGAAAATTTCGAAAAATTTCCGAAATTTTATAAAAAAAAATAATTTTTTTTCAAAATAGTAAAAACTGTAAAATCGAAAAAATCATATAATTCTCTAAATTAAGAAATCGACAAATTTGGAAAATTGTAAAATTCGTTGAATTAAAAATATAGAGAAAAATGCAAAAATTCCCAAAAATTCAAAAATCGACAAAAAATTTAAAATTTTGAAAAATTTCCGAAATTTATGATAATAGACATTTTTTTCAAAATTGTAAAAACTGTTAAATCGACAAAATCACGAAGCTCTCTAAATAAAGAAATTGTCAAAATTGAAAAATTTATAAATTTGTTGAATTAAAAATATCAAGGAAAATTCAAAAATTCCCAAATTTCAAAAATCGACAAAAATTTAAAATTTGGAAAAATTCCAAAATTTGATAAAAAAAGAAGATAAAAAAGAAGTTCTTTAAATAAAGAAATCGACCAAATTGGAAAATTATAAAAATTGTTGAATTAAAAATATCGAGAAGAATGCTAAAATTCGCAAAATTCAAAAATCGACATAAATTTTAAATTAAGAAAAATTTCCGAAATTTTATAAAAAAAAATAATTTTTTTTCAAAATAGTAAAAACTGTAAAATCGACAAAATCATATAATTCTCTAAATTAAGAAATCGAAAAAAATTGGCAAATTGTAAAATTTTTTGAATTAAAAATATCGAGAAAAATTCAAAAATTCCCAAATTTTAAAAATCGACAAAAATTTAAAATTTGGAAAAATTCCAAAATTTGATAAAAAAGGAAGATTAAAAAAATGTTCTTAAAATAAAGAAATCGACAAAATTGGAAAATTATAAAATTTGTTGAATTAAAAATATCGAGAAAAATGCAGAAATTCCCAAAAATTCAAAAATCGACAAAAAATTTAAAATTCCGAAAAATTTTCGAAATTTAAAAAAAAAGAATTTTTTTCAAAATAGTGAAAACTGTAAAATCGACCAATTCACAAAGTTCTTTAAATAAAGAAATCTACAAAATTGGAAAACTGTAAAATTTGTTAAATTGAAAATATCGAGAAAATTGCAAAAATTTCCAAAATTCAAAATCGACAAAAATTTAAAATTCCGAAAAATTTTCGAAATTTAAAAAAAAAAATTTTTTTCAAAATAGTGAAAACTGTAAAATCGACAAAATCACAAAGTTCTTTAAATAAAAAAATCTACAAAATTGGAAAACTGTAAAATTTGTTAAATTAAAAATATCGAGAAAATTGGAAAAATTTCCAAAATTCAAAATCGACAAAAAAAGAAAATTTTTCAAAATAGTAAAAACTGTAAAATCGACAAAATCACAAAGTTCTCTAAATTAAGAAATTGTCAAAATTGGAAAATTGAAAAATTTGTTAAATTAAAAATATCAAGGAAAATTCAAAAATTCCCAAAATTCAAAAATCGACATAAATTTTAAATTAAGAAAAATTTCCGAAATTTTATAAAAAAAAATAATTTTTTTTCAAAATAGTAAAAACTGTAAAATCGACAAAATCATATATTTCTCTAAATTAAGAAATCGAAAAAAATTGGCAAATTGTAAAATTTTTTGAATTAAAAATATCGAGAAAAATTCAAAAATTTCCACATTTTAAAAATCGACAAATATTTAAAATTTGGAAAAATTCCAAAATTTGATAAAAAAAGAAGATAAAAAAGATGTTCTTAAAATAAGCAAATCGAAAAAATTTGAAAATTGTAAAATTTGTTAAATTAAAAATATCGAGAAAAATGCAAAAATTCCCAAAATGCAAAAATTCCCAAAATGCAAAAATCTACATAAATTTGAAATTTGGAAAAATTAAAAAATTTGATAAAAATAAATAAGATTTTTTTCCAAAAAAGTAAAAATTCTAAAATCACAAATTTATCTAAATTGAGAAATCGACAAAAATAAAAATATTTTTAATATTTATTGAATTAAAACTATTCAAAAAAATGCAAAATTTCTGAAAATGAAAAATTTACAAAAATTTTAAATTTCGAAAAATTGCCAAAATTTAGGAAAAACAATTTTTTTTTCAAAATAGTAAAAACTGTTAAATCGACAAAATCACATAATTTTCTAAATTAAGACATCGACAAAATTGGAAAATTGAAAAATTTGTTGAATTAAAAATATCAAGGAAAATTCAAAAATTCCCAAGTTTAAAAAATCGGCAAAAATTTAAAATTTGGAAAAATTCCAAAATTTGATAAAAAAAGAAGATAAAAAACATGTTCTTTGAATAAAGCAATCGACACAATTGGAAAATTATAAAATTTGTCGAACTTAAAATATCGAGAAAAATGCAAATCGACAAATTTGGAAAATTGTAAAATTCGTTGAATTAAAAATATAGAGAAAAATGCAAAAATTCCCAAAAATTCAAAAATCGACAAAAAATTTAAAATTTTGAAAAATTTCCGAAATTTATGATAATAGACATTTTTTTCAAAATTGTAAAACCTGTTAAATCGACAAAATCACGAAGCTCTCTAAATTAAGAAATTGTCAAAATTGAAAAATTTATAAATTTGTTGAATTAAAAATATCAAGGAAAATTCAAAAATTCCCAAATTTTAAAAATCGACAAAAATTTAAAATTTGGAAAAATTCCAAAATTTGATAAAAAAGAAGATAAAAAAGAAGTTCTTTAAATAAAGAAATCGACCAAATTGGAAAATTATAAAATTTGTTGAATTAAGAATATCGAGAAGAATGCTAAAATTCGCAAAATTCAAAAATCGACATAAATTTTAAATTAAGAAAAATTTCCGAAATTTTATAAAAAAAAATAATTTTTTTTCAAAATAGTAAAAACTGTAAAATCGACAAAATCATATAATTCTCTAAATTAAGAAATCGAAAAAAATTGGCAAATTGTAAAATTTTTTGAATTAAAAATATCGAGAAAAATTCCCAAATTTTAAAAATCGACAAAAATTTAAAATTTGGAAAAATTCAAAAATTTGATAAAAAAAGAAGATAAAAAAGATGTTCTTAAAATAAAAAAATCGACAAAATTGGAAAATTATAAAATTTGTTGAATTAAAAATATCGAGAAAAATGCAGAAATTCCCAAAAATTCAAAAATCGACAAAAAATTTAAAATTCCGAAAAATTTTCGAAATTTAAAAAAAAGAATTTTTTTCAAAATAGTGAAAACTGTAAAATCGACAAAATCACAAAGTTCTTTAAATAAAGAAATCTACAAAATTGGAAAACTGTAAAATTTGTTAAATTAAAAATATCGAGAAAATTGCAAAAATTTCCAAAATTCAAAATCGACAAAAAA
>JAWNOW010000363.1:0-28851 GCA_035045625.1 Drosophila formosana
AAAGAAAAACCATTATAATAAGAACTGCGAAACTTATTATTAGAACGACTCACACACAGTCATTTTGTGGCGCAGTGGTTAGAGCGCACGTATGCGTGTCGCAGTCAATCGCGCGTGTAAAATTATTGACATTTAATTTTTTTATTTTTTTTTTTTGGCAAATTTTGTTAAACCCAGAGACCAAATGGTCCATTGTGATGTAAACTGTAGGAATAGAAGGGATTGGGAGGGATTGTTGGGATATAGGAGGAAAATTCTAATTGTTAGTACTACTGGCCAGTCCTGCTGAGCTGCGGTAGGCTCTGAAACAACCGGTAGAGTCAAGGAAAAGCGCCAAGTTTTCCAGCCGTATATGCCCAAGGCTGCCCAGTTCAACGAAGAAAAGCCTGCCCAGAAATTGAGTCCTCTTTCTAAGAACTGCAGGGCAGTCGCAGAGACAATGCTGGACACTCTCGGGTTCCCCTTCATCACCGCTGCTTCGACAGAAGTCCTGTTGGGATCCACCCTACCGATGTGCCATACCGCCGATGAAACAGTGTCCCGTTAAGACTCCTGTCAGTAACCTTATCTTGTTCTTTGTGAAGATTAAGAGCTCGGTTGTTCGCTTAGGGTTGTACCTTGGCCATAGTGCTTTTGACACTTCGCATCCAAATGATGCTGCCGAGTGTTTCTCAGCCGTCGTTCTCATGGAAGAATTAAGTTCCGATTGTAGTAGTAGCTGAACAGGTCTCTTAATATCGGTCGCCGCGAGATTTTCTGATGACGCTGACCCCAGTCGACATCAGTGTATCTTGGGTTAGTTTACTCTTAATGATGTTCGATGAGAGTGCTTTTATCGATGATTTGCTGTCAACGTGGATGGACACGTCCCTCGGGCTTTCGCTCAGTGTCTGTAACAACTTGGTCGCTTGCCATACAGCGTAAATCTCTGCTTGGAACACACTACACGTGTCAGTAAGACGAAAGGAAAGCTTGGTTGCAAGGTCTTCGGAGAAGACCTCAGATCCGGTTCCTTCTGTTGTTTAGCGAATGTGCCATCCAGGTTGCAAATCAGCCCCGGTGTGGCTGGATCTTTCGCCAACAACCTTCGAAGTCTGGACGCTTCAATTGTGTTGGTAAGTTCCTCGCAAAATTTAGACCATGAGTCTCTATTTGCCCTTCTGATTTCCTTCTTGAAGGTCTTGAAACTGTGATGGTAGGCATTCCCGTCTACCTGGCAGTTTCCGTCTTTAGCTCTATTCTAAAGTCTTCTCGTTTCCTTCCGTATCTGGCCGAGTTCTGGAGTCCACCACTTGTTGCCGTTTGGCTTCGGTGGACGGCTGATTGGACAGGATTTGATGAAGGCCTTACATAGAGTATCTGTGACATTTTGGGTCGATTCCACCAACTTGTCTGGGTTGTCTAGCCTTCCCACTGGGTGGTTGGGAATAGATTCCATAACAAGCTTTGAGTATTTGACCCAGTTTGCCTTTCGTGAGTTCCTGAAGGGCGCCTTTGCCTCTCTGGACCATCCAACTTCGAACACTATCCTGTAATGATCCGAAAAGGAGCATTCCGTGGATACGTGTCAGTCTTCTACGGAGAGGGAGTCGCTGTTAGTCGCTAGAGTTAAATCTATAACCTCAGCTTGGTTCTTATTGCGGAAAGTGGGGTGGCTACCCCGATTACACACATTAAGATTGGTGAGCATCACGAATTCAAGCAGCGACTCCCCGTTGGTGCCCTTGCTCATCCAGAAAGTGTTGTAGGCATTAAGATCACACCCAAGGATTAGATCTGTGCCCTCTTTCTGCGCATGCATAAGGGCTCGGATACTTTCCGACGGTGCATCCTTTTCTTCGTACGGGAGGTATGCTGAGGCTAGGTATAGATTTGGTCCGTTCCTTTGCTCGCGTAGCGCTACCGTCAAGTCCCTGTTGCTGTAACTGGTAGAGAAGAGCACATTAAGTCCGGTTCTTACCAAGATACAGGTTCTGGACTTACCCACAGTTTTCGGGACAAGGAGATAGTATCCGCAGGCTCCCAAACCACAAACCCTTTCACTCATACTCGGTTCAGCGGACTGAGTGTTGCCGGTCACGCTAGCGAGCCTCAGGTACCGCCGCACGTTGTATTCGTGAAGAGACCATTACAACTGGAAGAATATTTTTGTTTACTAAAAATAATAATTTTTTATATATTATATATTCATACATATTTTTTTTTAACTTACAGAATATTTTACTAATACTAATAATGACATTATCAATGGTGCACACTAGATTACATGTTAATCCAATTCAGGAAGAAGCTGGATACGTACCATTACATATTCAATCAACTGAAATTATTAATGACAGTATAATTACTATACACATTTTTTAAATTAACCAAATTACTAACATTATTAATAAAATAGAAAATAATATGAGACATTAAAATAACAAACAAAGAGTCACTGATTAATGAAATAGACCTGAAAAAAGCAAACATTAAATCAATTACTCCGTCTACTAGAGTGCAGAGAGGACTTTTAAATGGTGTAGGTACAATTCACAAATGGCTCTTTGGATTCATGGACAATGAAGATAGGGAAGACATAATTGAACACCTTGATATCATAGACCAAAATAATCATTCACTTATTACCAACATGAATCAACAAATATAAATCAATACACATTTCAATGACACAATTAAGAAACTAGCAAGCACAATAGTACAAGACAAAAAGGTTATAAAAATATATGCAGCAAAAATAAATAATCAAAGCAAAGAAATGATAAGTAAAATACAAAAACTCAAAAACATTGAACAAAAAATTAATTACATACAAGAAAATTTAGCTTCAGCAAAAAATAACGTATTTCTACCAAAACTTTTAACAAAAGAAGAAATGGATAAATTCCAAATAGACTTTTATAAAATCCAACTTATCAGAATGGGAATCCTCAGTTATAGCAACAATGCTATTGTTATGGCAATAAAATTACCAAAAACCTTTGTAAAAGCAGATAGAAAATTAATAACGCCAATACCAAATTCCAAGCACATTCAGATAAACCAAGAAAACACACTAATTGCCCAAATTTAAAACAAAACATATGTTGTGGTGGGCAAGATGAGGCAAATAATAAGACGTAGGTTTGGTGTGTTTAACTCGATTCGGGTTTTTATTCACTGCGAAAAAAACTATACACGCGTGGTAACCGTCTAAAAAGAAGAATTTTTAGCGACTAACTGGATGCGACTTGGATCGTTCTCTTGGACCTCGACTCCATGATAGTGGAGACTTCCAGGAGATGTTGAGAGCACCGGGACTTTTGAGTGCTTTTTCTTTGAGTGAGCGCATTGAGTGGTTTTTACTCGATGGAGTGGAAAGAGAAACCGAGAACCACTCACAATGCGCACACATCAACATTCTCCCCCCCTTGCAATGGTGGAAATTGCAAGATTAGGTTGAGCATGTGCCGGACAGAATCCACCCCAAGGAGGAGTTCTGGGCCATGGGAAGTCCCCCTTGGCTTGGGGGGATACCCGGGAGGAGGAGTTCCGAGAAAACGTCCGCACCCAGAACAGCGGACATCTCTCTCGAGCTGGACCAGTCTTGATCCGCCAGGAGCAGGTTGCTCAAATGGTTAGGTTGCACCAGCGCAATGGACTTGGTTGGCGTTATTGTTCGGAGCTGAGGGTCGGTTTTGAAGACGACCTCCTTGCTCATGGCGGTCGTCTTGGAGCGTAGCACGGCAGTGCATACTCCTTTAGCGCCCACGCGAGTGATCGCTAGGCCCATCGCCACGGCCATCGACTCGCTGATGCGGCTTACTTGACAACAGGAGTTCATGAGCACTCTCGCTTCGAAGGCCGTTCTTCCCGTGTCCAGCCACACCGACGCCGTGGGCAGGATGCTGACTGCCTTGCATTGAAGCAGCGTAGTCAGCGACGGCGCGGGGCCAGACACGGCCCGGATGGGGAAAACCTGGGTTCTCTCCGCTGCGGCGCCGTTAACGTGGGGCTTCGGGTGGTCGCGTCGAGCTCTTGGCTGTCGTGCCATCCGCCGTTTGGAGCGTGGCTCCCTCATGTGCAGCATAGTGTGGTGATCTTCACCACACTGCCTGCACTTGCCGCCACTGCGGCACGTGCCACCGGAGTGTTGGTGGGCCAGACAGTTGGGGCAGTATTTGTTGATAAGGACTGCCCTAAGCCGCTTCTCTGGAGTCAACTGCTTGAATCGCACGCAACGTCGCAGTGCGTGGATGCCACGGCACAAACGGCATCGGAAAGAGTCCGTGCCGGGTGGTACGTACTCCTTCCGCTGGGGAGTCTGACGCTGCGTGGATGGTGGTGGGAGCTCCACTTCGGCGTTAGAGGCTTCAGCCTCCATGGGGGTGACTGGTCTGCTGGCCGCAAAAAGTCGGTCCAGGGAGAATTCGTCCGACGACGAGGATGAATCACTATGCGGTGATGCCATGGTGACCTGTGTTGGTGGAAAAAAAAAAGAGAAAGAAAAAGATAGGAACAAAAAAAACTTCGGATGAGAATAAGGAGTGCATAAGCAAGAGGCCACAGGATAGTGGATGACAGCACAGGAAGACAGACAGGATGAGGCTTTAGGTCGAGACGGAAACATCTGTGGACCCCGTCGGAAGGAGGACCAGTTTTGCGACTGGTCGACGGAAGACCCCACGACAAGTTCGAATATCGACTACTCGAACCTTGTTGTCAGTACCTGGGCACGTGGCTAGCACGCGACCGAGCCGCCATTCCTGAGGTGGAATGTTGTCTTCCTTGACGATGACCATGTCACCAACTTGGAGATCACGAGAAGGTGATTGCCACTTGTTCCGCTTATGCAGTTCCTTTAAGTACTCCTCTTTCCAGCGCACACAAAAGTGCTGATGCAGAGCCTTAAGCCGTTGCCAGCGATTGCGGATGGACTCCACATTCTCTCTGGATTCAGGCTCAGCAACGGAGAGGAGAGGACCGCCAATCAAGAAATGGCCGGGGGTGAGGGCCACCAATTCGCTAACATCCTCGGATAGAGGTGAAAGAGGTCGCGAATTGAGGCACGCTTCAATCTTCGCTAGAAGCGTTGAGAGTTCCTCGAAGGTGTATTTTAGGGAGGACACGGTTTTATAGAAGTGCGTCTTGAAACTCTTGACGCCGGCTTCCCACAATCCTCCCATGTGTGGAGCACCGGGTGGATTGAAATGCCATGTCAGTCCTTGATGTCTGTGCTTAGCGATAATAAGACTTCGGGTGCTCTCTACAAGATCCTTGGAGAGGATCGAGGAGGCTCCGACAAACGTTTTGCCGTTGTCGGAGTACATGTGAAGAGGGCACCCTCGCCTTGCCACAAAACGGGAAAAGGCTTCCAAGAACCTTTCCGCCGTGATGTCTGTGGTCGCTTCAAGGTGGATTGCCTTTGTGCTGAAACACACGAAAACACAGACATATCCCTTGGTTAACTTACAGCCCAGTCCGACATAGCTCTTTATGTCAAAGGGGCCAGCAAAATCGACACCTGTGTGGGTGAATGGTCGAGAAAAAGTCGAACGGGCTGTTGGAATGTCGCCCATCAGCTGGGTCTGCAATTTGCGGCGATGCACTACGCATACCTTGCAGCCGCCAATTGCCGACTTTACTAGATTCCTCAGCTTAGGAATCCAGTACCTTGAGCGGATCAGACGCATCACTAATTGATTGCCTCCATGGAGAGAGACCTGGTGAGTAAAACGTATCAGGAGGCGAGTGAATGTGCAGTTGTAAGGCAAGATAATGGGATGTCGCTCATCGTACGATAATGAGGCCGACGCTCTTGCACGCCCGCAGGACCGGAGGACACCTTTTTTATCAAGGAATGGGTTCAAGTTAAGGATATCGCTTGAACCCTGGATGCGTCGATGATTAAGAAGGGAGTCAAATTCCCTCGGAAATGCCCTTTGTTGGGCTTGGATGGTAAGTTGCTCCTGAGCCTCTGCTAGCTCCCGGCTGCTGACCATCTCAGGAAATGTCGTTTTTGGTTTACGACAGCGCTGCGCAAAACGACGCACATATGCGGTTATTCTGAGCGCTCGATCGAACTTCGAGAAACGTTCGAGGAAGTCCTCACAGAGGACCTGGGCGCCGTGACACTTCACAGCGCGACACTCGACCTCAGTGTCGAGCCCAACCACTGATGTGGGCCACTGGGCCTCGGGTTGCTGTAGCCATTCAGGCCCTTGCCACCAGAGACGGCTAGCCAGCAGCTCCTGAGGTGAGACGCCACGGCTGGCCAAGTCGGCA
The DNA here is from genome assembly GCA_035045625.1 of Drosophila formosana. Classification (NCBI taxonomy): domain Eukaryota; kingdom Metazoa; phylum Arthropoda; class Insecta; order Diptera; family Drosophilidae; genus Drosophila; species Drosophila formosana. The sequence continues at coordinate 6,265 of JAWNOW010000363.1, forward strand.
GGATTATGCTCGGAGCGAACATGGTTCCAGGTGCCGTTGACAGAGTGGATTTTTGACACCCTGTTAGCCACGAAAGTGGTCCATTTGCAAGGCTGCTTGTCTAGCCATGCTAGCACGATAGTGGAGTCAGTCCAGAAGTACACTCTGGACTCTGGAACTGGGAGATTTGGGAGGAGAGCAGTTGACAACTCTGACAACAAATGAGCTCCACACAGCTCTAATCGTGGTAGTGAGACCGTTTTAATGGGAGCTACCCTGGTCTTGGCTGCTAAGAGGTTGATGGAAACTTGTCCGGCAAACTCGACTCGGGCGTAAATAGCAGCGCCATACGCGCGTTGGGAGGCGTCGCAAAAGCCATGGAATTGGACTTGTGCGCCGGGTTGAAAATTAACCCACCTTGGAATTCTAATATCCTGTAAGGAAGGATAATTCTCAAGGAACCCCTGCCAACGGTGTACAAGTTCTGCCGACAGCGAATCATCCCACCCAAGCTCTTGCATCCATATCTCCTGCATGAAAATCTTGGCCCATATGACCACAGAAGCAAGCCAACCCGCTGGGTCGAAAAGCTTGGCTATCTGGGATAGCACTTCTCTTTTCGTGAAAGATGGTTTGGACACCATCTCGAAGGTGACAAAGAAGAATTCGTCAGTGGTAGCTTGCCATCGAATGCCAAGCGTTTTAGCAACACTAGCCTCTTCGATCTCGAGGAAATCAGCACAGAGCAAATGGTCCTTTGGAATCCTCTTTAACACATCCTTTGTGTTAGAGGTCCACTTTCTTAAGGGGAACCCGGCACTTTCAAGCGCTGATCGGAGTTCCTCAATAGCGGATAGCGCATGCTTATTTGTGTGAGCTCCTGCTAGGACATCATCCACATACATGTAGTTTGTGATAATGTCGCTAGCAAGGGGGTACTGGCTGTGGACATCACGCGCTAGCTGATGCAAAACACGGATAGCCAAGTACGGTGCACAATTCACACCAAAGGTGACTGTGTTGAGCTCATAGTCGCCTAATTTTTCGTCCTTTGTACGAAATAGCAACCTTTGGAACGGGGTGTGTTTGGGGTCTACGAGTATCTGCCGGTACATCTTGGTGATGTCGGCATTGAACACTACTCGAAAGAACCTCCACTTCAAGATCTGGATGGTTAGATCTGATTGGAGGATTGGCCCCGTGTGCTAGATGTCATTGAGACTCTTGCCGTTGGACGTTGGGCTGGAGGCGTTAAAAACAACGCGGACCTTGGTCGTGGTGCTGTCAGGCTTGAAGACAGCGTGATGCGGCAAATAGAAGTTGCCGGAACTAGTCGGGGAGACCTGCGTCATGTGACCCAAGTCTAGATACTCCTGAATGACGGAGTCATACTGTTCTTTTAATGAGGCGTTTCTCTTTAAACGATTCTCATTTCTCAGGAATTGAGCTAGAGCAGTGGACCTTGAATGGCCTAGATCCATGTGACTAGGATCGCGAAATGGTAGAGTGACCATGTAACGACCACTTGGGGTCCGTTTGGTCGTCTTAATGAAGTTTGCCTCACAGGCAATGTCAGACTCTTTCGACGGATTTGCCGGAAGGTCCTCCACCTCCCAAAATTTGGAGAGAAGTTCATCAAGCTTTGGAGTTCGTTCGACGGACAGTCGAGCCGAAAAGGATGAGATGGATTTTGACTTGGCCCCTGCAACCGGACCGGTCAGGACCCAGCCAAATATGGTCTCTTGACCTAGAAGCGTTCCACAAACGTTGGGGAGAGAGCCGCCGAGAAGTATGGCTGGGAGGATGTCAGCGCCTAGAAGCACGTTGATCTGCGAACTCTCATAGAATTTGGGGTCGGCCAGTTGGAGTTTTGGCAGATTGTCAAGTATTGTTTGCGGAACTGTAGTAGAGGGCAGATTTCCCGCCAAATGCGGGAGGACGTATGCTGACGCCTCGATCTGCATATCGGAAGATATTGGGGAGCCAATTTGGAAACGGCAAAACTTGCGGGGCTGGGCTGCTACAGTTTGAGTCAGCCCAGAAACTTGCGCTTGCACGGAAGTGTAAGGCATCCTTAAGCGTCTGAAGAGCTTTTCTGAAATGAACGACGCCTCTGATCCGGAGTCGATCAGAGCGCGGGCTGCGTATTTGACGCCGTGATGGCAGACATGGATGACAGCCGTACTTAGCAGCACACCTTGTGTGTTGACTGCATGAAATGTTTGTACCTGGGATGCTGTGGATGGAGTGGACTGTATATTTTGGGATGCGACTGTCGGGGTCTGGTTGGCACGATGCAGAAGTGTGTGATGGCGACCCTTATACGTAAAGCAACTGTGCGCACTTGTGCACTCAGCCAGGATATGGCCTCGCGCGAAACAGTTCAAACACAGCTTCTGTTGCTTTATGTGAGCAACCCTTTCGCTGACGCTCATTTGCAGAAAGCGTGGACATAAGCGAATGGGATGGTTCTCTCTTGAGCAGAGTTTGCAAGATTGAGTCTTGGCTGCGACTCGGTTCTCGAAAGAGTTGACCTTGCGAGCTGGTTTGGAAGCGGCCTGAGCACTTGTACTCGGCTTCACTTCCTCAATCGATTCGAGGGTGCGATAACGCTCTAAAAGGAAGGCGTTCATGTCCGACCATGAAGGAATATCACTCTTCCTTAATATGGACTGCTCCCAGAGAGACAGGGTCAACTTCGGCAATTTGGAAGAACACAGGAAAACGAGGATGCAATCCCAGTTTTCCGTGTTCACTTTGGAATGTTCCAAGGCCGTTAAGCAGCCTTGGATTGTGCTCTGCAGCTCATGAATAGCCGAACCACGGGCAAGTTAAACAGCACCTTCAGCTGACTGTTTACGAGTAAACGCTTATTCTCAAAACGTTCAGTCAAGCTGGACCAGGCGGATTGGAAACCTTCATTGGTCAAAGGAGATTTTGACACAATAGAATGTGCTTCACCGCTGGTCTTGGCGTTGAGATGAAAGAGTTTCTCAACTTCCGACAGTCGGCCATTATTGATGTAAATGACAGTAAACAGATCCCGGAACGTGGGCCAACGAGTGTAATCGCCTCCGAAAACCTCTGTGTCGCACGGAGGCAAACGGCAACCAGACGAATACTGAATGGCGGGAGTTTGGACTGGAGGACGAGCGCGTGCGGAGGCACATTCAATTTGCTCGCTCAATTCTGCTGCACACCGTTCGTAGACGGAATAGCAGTAATCATACTTGGCCTGCATGGTCGTGATGTCATCTATTGCCATTTCCTCGGAAATGACACTAGAGCATGCCTCGTATTCTCTTTCGACCTTTTCCCATAAGGCACGTACTTGGTCCCGTCGGACCTGGCATGTGTAAAGCGAGGGAATATCGCCATTTGGAGTGTTAATTTTCGCCTCAAATTGACTGAGGCAATCTGTCACAGCGATGAGCTTGACCAAAGCTGTTTCGACTGCGCTCTGTGCCATCTTTTCGTGCGAACGAGTGACGACTGGGCTGTGTCTTTGGGAAACAGTTGAAACTGCGGGCTTTTGCTCAAAGGGAGGTCGAGTAACCAAAATTGCCGGCTTCGACTTTGCACTACGAAGTGCTTTAGCGTCAGCTTTTGCAAGAGAGGTTGGCGAAACGCTGGAAGCCCGAGTGGACACCTCTTTTCTCGCTTTCGAAAGAACAGGTGAGACGCTGGATGAGCGAGAAGTTGCTAGTGGTGGCGAGACTGCAGCTCTAGCAGTGCTTGTCGAAGGAACTGACAAACGAGCTTTGCTTTTCTCCTCTTTGCCCACTGGCATACTCTAATTTCGAAATTTAGGCGCCTTTAAACGCAGGTGACCAAAAGTAGTCAGGTCAAAAAAAAACGAATACGACAATATAAGTCAGGAATAAAAAAGAGGAAGACGATAAACGCTGATGACGCGTACACACTGTGCCAAAAAAAAACAAAAAAGAATAAATATAAATAGACCAGACTTGGAGAACGAGAAAAAAAAACGAATTAAAAAATTTTATTATTTGTTTTTCAATGAAAGAAATGAAAGAAATTATCGTCTGGTATTGATTCTATTCATATAAATGTTCTTTGTTTTTGTAACGTCTGAACAGCACCGTGTGAACACTGCGATAGGTATTGCACGATAGTTCACAGAGAACCAGTGTTCACGAACTGTTGAAAAATATCGGATCGTCACTAACGAAAACGGCGGCACAACAAAGGCAGTGAAATTATAATTTAATATAATATAAATGTTTGTGGCCGCGGATAAATTTGGTGACAACGGACAAGTGACGAAAATTATGGTAACAAAAAAAATAAAAACAGTGGAAACTGATATTGCACAAGTGAGTGTGTATGTCTGAGTGCGGATCTTAACAGCTGTGCGAAAGCTGAAAGTGCAATTGTTAGCACAACACAAGTGAAGAATAATAAGAATAATAAAAATAATCTGTGAAACAATGTAAAAATATTATTAAAAGTGACCACTCAAACGGATTTTTGGGAAAAATAATAATATAAGTGTAAATATGTGGTCAATAAAGTGTTGGCGCATATGTATGTATATATGTACATATGTATGTACGCTCCGCTGGATAAGTGTTGTGATATAGAGAGAGAATAAATATAATCTACGATCGGTGTTGGAAAAATAATAATATATGTTATAATATATCAAAATAAAACACGGACGATAAATGCGCGGAGTGTACAGTCTTTTTTTTTTGTATTTTATTAATGTTGTTTGAGCTCGTCAGCTTGCTCAAAACATTGGCCGCGTATGTATGTATGTAACACGCCTCGTACTTATATATGTATGCCAATTGTGCAGCTGCTGATAGGCTTTTATTGCGAGTTCTTTGGAAAGAAAATGTACATATGTGGATTTGACACTGCTCTATGTACAACTTTATATTACATATAGTATGTGAATAGGATTTTCATACGTATGTAATATATTGCTGCACATTACCTAAGTCGCTTGCACATGTATACATACACAAGTACATAAGTGAGTGAGAAAAAATAACTGGAGTTAATTTATACGCGGCTGGATTGCGGACACAGGCAATGGTAAATATTTCTTTTATGTAGCAAATAAAACTTGCGATCAAAAAATGAATTGTGGAAAAAAATGAAAAAGAAAAAATTCTAATTGTAGAGTCGGCTGGTGGACCAAGAATATGGCGGAACGAAGATCGCGGACTTTACGGACAGTAGGTACGAATTTTTTTCTTGTATTAATTTTGTATGAGTAATTTGCACTTATCTTGCTTGTATTATAGATGCTGGAACGGTGGAGATTTCTTCGGCATATCCGGCTCGAAGGACCAAAATGTTGTGGTGGGCAAGATGAGGCAAATAATAAGACGTAGGTTTGGTGTGTTTAACTCGATTCGGGTTTTTATTCACTGCGAAAAAAACTATACACGCGTGGTAACCGTCTAAAAAGAAGAATTTTTAGCGACTAACTGGATGCGACTTGGATCGTTCTCTTGGACCTCGACTCCATGATAGTGGAGACTTCCAGGAGATGTTGAGAGCACCGGGACTTTTGAGTGCTTTTTCTTTAAGTGAGCGCATTGAGTGGTTTTTACTCGATGGAGTGGAAAGAGAAGCCGAGAACCACTCACAATGCGCTCACATCAACAACATATGAATACAATGAAAATATCATCCTAAAGGAATTCAAATACAAACAATAAAATAAATATTGAACAGATCGATGAAAAACCATAATAATCAGAAACAGTAAAAATGAAAAATTGTATCAAAATTGTGACGAAAGAAACCTAATATTAAACGGTAACTATTTAATACAATTTGTAAATTGTAAAATCAAAATTCTAGCCGAAACATTTTCAAACGAGTACTTTAAATTTTGAGAATTTTAAATTGGAAAATTTCGAAAACTTAAAAGAAAAACAGAGTTAAAATAACAAAACAAAATTGGTTATGGAATGCAAACCCAATGCCGCCCAAACCAGTAGCCATAATGTAAACATAAACAAGAGACCAATAGCTTTATTCTGAACATTGCAAATATAAGATCACGATCAGCTCAGAAGAGGTCAGTTGTAAACCAGCCCTCATTGAAACCGTTTCGTTTCTTCAAACAATAAAGTTCTGTTTGATAATCGTACGCTGTATTTCTTTATTCGTGGCCGGGGCCTACTCAAATATAACTCGCGCGGGTCTTCTAGTAATAGATATAATAGTTGGAATATAATATATAATTTGAAAAAAAAAATCTCCCAAAGTATGCTGAAAGTCTAGCAATTGCTAAAGAAAAACCCTTATAATAAGAACTGCGAAACTTATTATTAGAACGACTCACACACAGTCATTTTGTGGCGCAGTGGTTAGAGCGCACGTATGCGTGTCGCAGTCAATCGCGCGTGTAAAATTATTGACATTTAATTTTTTTATTTTTTTTTTGGCAAATTTTGTTAAACCCAGAGACCAAATGGTCCATTGTGATGTAAACTGGAGGAATAGAAGGGATTGGGAGGGATTGTTGGGATATAGGAGGAAAATTCTAATTGTTAGTACTACTGGCCAGTCCTGCTGAGCTGCGGTAGGCTCTGAAACAACCGGTAGAGTCAAGGAAAAGCGCCAAGTTTTCCAGCCGTATATGCCCAAGGCTGCCCAGTTCAACGAAGAAAAGCTTGCCCAGAAATTGAGTCCTCTTTCTAAGAACTGCAGGGCAGTCGCAAAGACAATGCTGGACACTCTCGGGTTCCCCTTCATCACCGCTGCTTCGACAGAAGTCCTGTTGGGATCCACCCTACCGATGTGCCATACCGCCGATGTAACAGTGTCCCGTTAAGAATCCTGTCAGTAACCTTATCTTGTTCTTTGTGAAGATTAAGAGCTCGGTTGTTCGCTTAGGGTTATACCTTGGCCATAGTGCTTTTGACACTTCGCATCCCAATGATGCTGCCGAGTGTTTCTCAGCCGTCGTTCTCATGGAAGAATTAAGTTCCGATTGTAGTAGTAGCTGAACAGGTCTCTTAATATCGGTCGCCGCGAGATTTTCTGATGACGCTGACCCCAGTCGACATCACTGTATCTTGGGTTAGTTTACTCTTAATGATGTTCGATGAGAGTGCTTTTATCGATGATTTGCTGTCAACGTGGATGGACACGTCCCTCGGGCTTCCGCTCAGTGTCTGTATCAACTTGGTCGCTTGCCATACAGCGTAAATCTCTGCTTGGAACACACTACACGTGTCAGTAAGACGAAAGGAAAGCTTGGTTGCAAGGTCTTCGGAGAAGACCTCCGATCCGGTTCCTTCTGTTGTCTTTGATCCGTCTGTGTAGATTGACAACTCATTCTGCCTCAAAGGAGATTCCTGTTGCCAATCGGATCTGTCAGGGAACTCAGTTGTAAGCCTCTCACTTATGTTCTGGTACCCAGAGTCGGTCTCAGACACACTAGACGTAAAATGGAGTTATGACTTGCACCAGGCTTAAGGAGGCACTGAGCACTAAGCCTGACCGTACTCCTTGCTGCCACGTGCTTGAGGAAGACTCCGATGGGTTCCAGATTTAACAGCGCTGCTTGGGGGATAGAACGAATAAATCCTGTTATTCCCAAGCTTGAGATTGTTTAGATAAGAGTCGGTGTGTCCCGCCTCCCACCATACAAGAGCCCCATAAGTCAGTATAGGTCTGACAATTGCAGTGTAGAACCAGTATAGGATGTACGGTTGAATTCCCCATCCTTTACCAAAAGTCTTTTTGCACACAAAGAAGGCTTGTAACGCCTTCTTCGTCCTTTCCGTCCAGAAGAGTTTGGAATCCAGGATTACAACAAAAAAAATTTGGCTCCTTTGATAGCTTGAGCTCTGTTTCTCCCAGTGTCTGAAGCTTGAAGCTCGGTATCTTATATCTTCGCTTGAACAGAACTAGTTCGGTCTTTTGTTGATTGGCCCCACGACCGTTGTGTTCTGTCCATCGCAGAATTTCGCTCAATGCAGCATTCATTAGCTCACTGACTCTTGGCAGGAATCTGTCAGTTGCTATTAGAACCCGGTCGTTCGCATAAACAGTCAGTCAACGCTTATTATTTAGTTTGAGTAGAAGGGCATTTAGGACAATGTTCCAGAAGAAGGGCAACGAGGGGCACCTCGCAAGGGGTTGTGCCCCTCGTTGCCCTTCTTCTGATAGTCGAAGCGCAAAGTTGGGCGATGAAAGACTTATGGGCCTATAATCTTTTCCTATGCAGTGGTTTATCTTTCCTGCCTTGGGAATGAATGCCACCCTCACTTCTCTTTAGGTTTTTTGGAATGTATCCCGTTCATCCCCTGACGCACACCATCTGTAACATGACCGGTCCTGCTGATTTGTAAGGGTGGATCGACTTAATAGCCCAGATTATCTTTTCTGTGGTGACAACTTTTGACTCTCATGAGGCAAGTTTCCCACCGGCTCGCCGCTGATGTGAGAGATGGGGATACCATTCTCGTTTCCAACTTGTAAGCAGCCTGGAAAGTGTGAGTTCATGAGGAGTTGTATGGATTCCTGACTGTCCTTAGCGAATGTGCCATCCAGGTTGCAAAGCAGCCCCGGTGTGGCTGAATCTTTCGCCACAAACCTTTGAAGTCTGGACGCTTCAGTGGTGTTGGTTAGTTCCTCGCAAAATTTTGACCATGAATCTCTTTTTGCCCGTCTAATTTCCTTCTTGGCAGGTCTTGAAACTGTGATGGTAGGCATTCCAGTCTACCTGGCAGTTTCCACCTTTAGCTCTATTGTAAGGTCTTCTTGTTTCCTTCTGTATCTGGCCGAGTTCCGGAGTCCACCACTTGTTGCGGTTTGACTTGAGTGGACTGCTGATTCGACAGGATTTGAAGAAGGCCTTACATAGAATGTCTGTGACATTCTGGAGCATTCCGTGGATACGTGCCAGTCTTCCACGGAGAGGGAGTCGCTACCCCGATTACACAGATTAGTGAGCATCAAGAATTCAAGCAACGACTCCCCTCTCACGTTGGTGTCTTTGCTCACCCAAAAAGTGTTGTGGGCAATAGCATTACACCCATGGATTAGATCTGTGCCCTCTTTCTGCGCGTGCTGAATACGGGCTCGGATACTTTCCTACGGTGGATCCTTCTCTTCATACGCGAGGCCAGGTATAGATTTGGACCGTTCCTTCGCTTGCATAGTACTACCTTCAAGTCCCTGTTGCTGTAACTAGAGGAGAAGAGCACATAAGTTCCGGTTTTTACCACAAGGAGATGGTATCCGCGCGCACTCAAACCACAAACCCTTTACCCGACGATCTAGGGTTCTTGGATGAGAGCCACATCCACCCTCTCCTTGTAAATCCACCATAGTAGGTCTATGGAAGGAACCCTCGAGTGGTGCAGATTAATCGTACTACCCGAATTCTCTCCGGTCGACCTAGCATCTCCGCGTCCAGCGCCTCCAGGAACGGTTGCAACGCATCCCATTCCCATCTTCAGCCGGCCTTGCTTATGAAGGATTTGACTTTTGGACACTGGACCAATGCTGATCCAGAGATCCTTGCCATTTCCCTTGTCTCGGGCGAGACTTCTCTTGATCGTCCAGTCCGCTGTGTGGTAGTCCGCATTCTGGCTCTTGATCAATACCAGGGTGGTTCGATCCTCTCGAATGGGAGATGGGATCCAGACCTTAATGATCGTTCGCTCGGGAATTTGGTTCACAGGGACAATCATTGCTACTGGCCAAGGTTCCTCGTTGGCACATGCCACTACTTTGACACCCTTGTACCAGTTGGTGCCGTCAAACTCTGCCACGAACGAATTCTGCGGTCGAGTGATGGCATCAGCAATCCCCTGGTCGATTAACCCTTCCAGCTTCCCACCCGGGTTGCTTCTGTCAATTATGGCTACCTGTAGCTCCGGCTTCGAGATTAAGCTGGCCAGGATGTCCTCTGGACACACCCGCTTGGTCTTAGAAGCCTTCCTGGAGGTGTGGGTGTTGCAAGCTTACCGGGTGCACACTTTTTGCCTTTTTGAAGGTGACTTGGGTTTTGTTGGGTCCACCAACTTCGACGTGGAAGGTTTGACTTCCTCTGTCGGGTTGGCTACGGCTACTGCCTGAAACCCCTTGTCACCCTGACACCGTGCACTCATACTCGGTTCGGCGGACTGAGTGTTGCCGGACGCGCCAGCGAGCCTCAAGTACCGCCGCACGTTGTATTCGTGCTTCTTGCGCAATTTCCTCTCACGCTCGTTCACCGACTCTGGGTTGCGGCCTTCCAGTCCCTTAAGGAAATTTAGAGAGCTCTTGTACCCTGAGCGTTGTTTGCGCTTGAGGTTAGCGCCTTTCTTGTTGGATGGTCCCTGGACTACTGTTAGTTCATCTTCATCAGTGCTCGATGACTCATCCAACGGCATCCTCGCTAGCGCAAGCGCTAGCTGTGAACACAACTCCGACTCCGTGGCAATTGGTTCCAGGTCCACACCCTCTTGTCGATGGAGTTTGTCTACTACCGTCGTGACCACTGGCGACACGCAAAGAGGATTTCTCCTCCCCGTGCCCGCCGATGGTAGCGGTCACACTTCCCACCGACGTTTGGGCTGACATTCCAGCCCGAGTTGACCCATCAGTCTTCACCTCCATGTTTGATTTCGAGGATACATGATGCATTTTATACTTGCTGCCAAGTACCTCTGACCATGGTCCTGGACTTCAGCTTTCCAGAATAAATCTAAAAAGCTTGGCCCAGTCCCTAGAAACTGCAAAATCTCATGAGCGAGCAAGTGATGTTGACATCTCTAAGTCGCCCGAGACCATGCAGTATCCATTGCCGAGCCGGTACCCTCGTGGAGGGTTCAGTCAGATGATTTTTTCTAGCCAATTTAATCATTTCTTCTATCAAAATGCGCGTTTCATTTTTTTTCGACGAAGTTGTGTTTGCTGAAACCTGGCTAAGTTCGGATATTTCAGAACCAAGCAGCTTAGTTGTATAGTATCTAGATCGTAATCACTTACACCTCTTGAAGACCCGTATAATCTAACTCTGGATTTAAGGATCGAGCTTGGTAGATCTGTACTCACTATTTCTAAAATACCTTTCTATCACAAATTAATGCAACTCCTTTGTCGAACTGATTGGTCTAATTTGTATTCTTGAACATACTAATATTAATATTTGCTTTGATGCCTGTATCCGCTTCAATTTTCCACATAGGTTTAATAAACCTCCCTTGATTTTGTAAACAACTTTCTAACTTTACAACAAGTTTTTAATTTCATTATTTATTTTTGTTAACACTAAGCGTGAGTATTCCTCTTACCATTCTTGTCTATTTTTCGAGAATTCAAAATCGAATTCTGGTAAGGCGATGGTGGATCTATTTACGTCGTTCTATTAAGCCTTCTATTCTTCTTCTTGCGACTCTGGTACTCCATATCTTTTCAGCCTGTCTCGGTCGAATTAATCTTCTGTCCCTTAATGAGTGGAGAGACTCTGATTCAATATCTTCAAATGATTAGGCCGGTGTTTTCGCCCGGTTCAGATAGAGTTCCCTGCTGTGTACTTTGGTACAGAGCCGAGACTTTATGCTGACCATTGCTGAAATTATTTGATTTATCGCTTGAGTCATCGACTTTTCGCTCTTTATAGAAGGAGTCTTTCATTATTCCTCTTCATAAGAAGGGAAGTACGTCTAACCCAAAAGTTTTTGAGAAGATATTAACAAGTCATTTACAACATTTGTGTAATTTTATTATTTATTTATTTACCTTTTTTATTATTTCCCCCTACCAGCACGGATTTGTGAAACATAGATCCACTGTTACTAATCTTCTTGAGCATTCTTCGTTCGTTAACCAGGGTTTCCTCAAAAACGAACAATCTGACGTCATCTATACCGATTTTAGTAAAGCCTCTGACTCAGTTAATCATTGTTTTTTGTTATATAAGCTTGACTTAATTGGCCTTCCCAATAATTTCATTTTCCGGATCTCAAGCTATCTAAGCCAAAGATCGCAAAAAGTTTCTTTTAATAATTTCCTTTCTAATACATTCCGAGTTATCTCTGGAGTTCTCCAAGGTAGCCATCTCGGTCCCTTACTATTCACATTGTTCATAAATGATCTACCTACTGTTTTGATACAATCTCGCGTACTAATGTATGCAGATGATGTTAAAATATGCCTGCAGTACAGGGATTGGCCATGCCATATCAAGTTGCAGAGAGATCTTGACTCTTTTCAGTCATAATGCGAAGTCAACTTATTAAATATAAACTGTTCTAAATGTGTTGTGATGTCCTTCTATAGAGTTAATCCACTTTTGGCCTCTTACTTACTCAACGGTAACGATCTAAAAAGAATTACTACTGTTGATGTTCTGGATATCCTCTTAGATCATAAACTTAAATTTTCTGACCACATTTCTAGAACGGCCAATAATTCTTTGTCAGTTCTCGGATTCATTAAAAAGTGGTGAAGGGAATTTGATGACACTTATGACTAAGATCCTTGATACCCTCTTTGTTCGTCCGATTTTTTAATATAATTCTTTAGCTTATTGTAGAATATTGTATGGCATGGTGAAATTGATTTGTCAGAATTAATATTGGGACTAACATTTTCCGTTTGCGCTGGACTTCCCGTAGTTGCTCTTCCCTTATGTAGATCAAATTTTGTATTGCATGTCCCTTTTAGTTTTATTCTCTAACACTGCTTTCTACTAACCTACTTAATTAATAATTAGACTGAATTTAGCTTATAGTAAAAAATGTAAGTATTTTCATTTTACCCTCTTCTTTTTATGTCCGATCATTACAATTTTTTCTATTTTATGATATCTATCCTGTCCGAACGGGAGACGTGTCAGTTGTCCAGCGACGGAGCTACTCGGTCGGTTGGGCGGGAGGAGGTTTCCGCGCCAAACATGTTTGGGCTTGGTATCGCAAAAGTATGGCTCATGTCGATTTTCTATCCATCTATAGAAAAGCGAATAGAGTTTACGGAATCTCAGAAAATTTATTTCGAGTGGAACAACAAATTGATGAAGATATTAGGCAGATTATTAAACAAGTAAGAAAGCTACAATCGAGAGTGCTCGACCGTATGATACCCGCAACCCATTTCGACAGAAAACAAAAAGCTTAAATGATTTTTTTATTTTTTGTTTATATATATTTTTTTTTTTTTTTAAATCCATTAAATACCGACATGGTCACTCTGTCAACTAAACAAACAAAGCGCGAGCAACTGCAAGTGAATTTTGCATATAAAATTGATTCATTATTAACTTTCTTGTTTTCGTTTTTTTTTTTTGCTGGCAAAAATCCTCTGACTGAACTCTCCACGAGGGTGCCGGCTGGACAATGGATACTGCATGGTCTCGGGCGACTTAGAGATGTCAGCATCAGTTGCTCGCTTGTGAGACCTTGCAGTTTCTAGCTAAGGGACTGGGCCCAAGCTTTTTGGATTTCAGCTCAGGGTACAAGAGCTCTCTCAAGTTCCTTAAGGGACTGGAAGGCCGCAACCCAAAGTCATTGAACGAGCGTGAGGGGAAATTGTGCATGAAGCACGAATACAACGTGCGGCGGCAACACTCGCTGTCGTGTCCGGCAACACTCAGTCCGCTGAACCGACTATAAGTGCATGATGCCAGGGTGACAAGGGGTTTCAGGCAGTAGCCGTAGCCAACCCGACAGAGGAAGTCAAACCTTCCACGTCGAAGTTGGTGGAACCAAAGAAACCCAAGTCACCTTTAGAAGGAAAAAAGCGTGCACCAGGTAAGCATGCAAAAGCCACAGCTCCTGGAAAAGAGAGAATGGGGAGCAAGCTACCGAAAAAGGCCAACCCACCTGTCAGCAAGAGACAGAGGTCAGACGACTCGGCGAAGGCTTCGGAGAGCAAGCGGGTGTGTCCAGGGGACATCCTGGCCAGCTTGACCACGAAGCCGGAGCTACAGGTAGCCATAATCGACAGAAGCAACCCGGATGGGAAGCTCTCTATTGATAACTGGCTTCTCCTGGAGGGGTTAATTGACCAGGGGATTGCTGATGCCATCACTCGACCGCAGAATCCGTTCGTGGCAGAGTTTGATGGCATCAACTGGTACAAGGGTGTCAAAGTGGTGGCATGTGCCAACGAGGAATCCCTGCGATTCCTCAAAGACACACTGCTGAAGCTGGAAGCGCCGTGGCCAGGAGCAAGAATTGACGTCGTCCCTGTAGACCAAATTCCTGAGCGGACGATCATTAAGGTCTGGATCCCACCTCCCATCAGGGAGGATCGAACCACCCTTATATTGATCAAAAGCCAGAATGCGGACTGTCACACAGGGACTGGACGATCAATAGAGGTCTCGCCCGAGACAAAGGAAACGGCAAGGATCTCTGGATCAGCATTGGTCCAGAGTCCAAGAGCCAACTCCTTAGTAAGCAAGGCCGGCTGAAGATGGGAATGGGTTGCGTTCGGGCAATCGTTCCTGGAGGCGCTGGGCGCGGAGATGCTAGGTCGACCGGAAAGAATTCGGGTAGTGCAGATTAATCTGCACCACTCGAGGGTTCCTTCCACAGACCTACTACGGTGGATAGACAAGGAGAGGGTGGATGTGGCTCTCATCCAAGAACCCTGGATCGTAGATAACTGGGTTTGTGGTTTAGGTACCCGCGGATACCATCTCCTTGTCCCGAAAACTGTGGGTAAGTCCAGAACCTGTATCTTGGTAAAAACCGGACTTAATGTGCTCTTCTCTTCCAGTTACAGCAACAGGGACTTGACGGTAGCGCTATGCGAGCGAAGGAACGGACCAAATCGATACCTAGCCGCAGCATACCTCCCGTACGAAGAAAGGGATCCACCGTCGGAAAGTATCCGAGCCCCGAGAAAGAGGGCACATATCTAATCCTTGGGTGTGATGGTTATGCCTAAAACACTTTCTGGATGAGCAAAGACACCAACGTGAAATGGGAGTCGTTGCTTGAATTCGTGATGCTCACTGATCTTAATGTGTGTAATCGGGGTAGCCACCCCACTTTCCGCAATAAGAACCAAGCTGAGGTTATAGATTTAACTCTAGCGACTATCAGCGACTCCCTCTCCGTAGAAGACTGGCACGTATCCACGGAATACTTCTCGAATCATTACAGGATAGTGCTTGAAGTTCGATGGTCAAGAGAGGCAAAGGCGCCCTTCAGGAACCCACGAAAGGCAAACTGGGTCAAATACTCAAAGCTTGTTATGGAATCTATTCCCAACCACCCAGTGGGAAGGCTAGACAACCCAGACAAGTTGGAGGAATCGACCCGGAACGTCACAGATACTCTATGTAAGGCCTTCATCAAATCCTGTCCAATCAGCCGTCCACCGAAGTCAAACGGCAATAAGTGGTGGACTCCGGAACTCGGCCAGATACGGAAGGAAACGAGAAGACTTTACAATAGAGCTAAAGACAGAAACTGCCAGGTAGACTGGAATGCCTACCATCACAGTTTCAAGACCTTCAAGAAGGAAATCAGAAGGACAAAAAGAGACTCATGGTCTAAATATTGCGAGGAACTAACCAACACCACTGAAGCGTCCAGACTTTGAAGGTTGTTGGCGAAAGATTCACACCGGGGCAGCTTTACAACCTGGATGGCACATTCGCTAAAAATAGTCAGGAGTCTCTGCAACTCCTCATGAACGCACACTCTCCAGGCTGCTTACAAGCTGAAGATGCGAATGGGATCCCCACCTCTCACATCAGCGGCAAGCCGGAGGGAAACGCGCCTCATGAGAGCCACGCCCTAATCGACGAAATTGTCAACACTGAGAAGATAATCTGGGCTATCAAGTCGTTCCACCCTTACAAATGAGCAGGACCGGATGACATTAGACCGGTCATGTTACAGATGGTATGCGTACATCTGTCGCAATGGCTATTAGAGATCTTCAGGTGATGTCTCCTTACGGGATACATTCCAAAAACCTGAAGAGAAGTGAGAGTGGCATTCATTCCCAAGGCAGGAAAGATAAACCACTGCTCAGCAAAAGATTATAGGCCCATAAGTCTCTCATTGTTTCTATTAAAAACACTAGAGAGACTTCTGGACCTTCATCTCAGAAGTAAGCCAACACCTCACACTTTTAGCAAGTCTCAACACGCCTACCTCAAAGGTAGATCAGTCGAGACGGCTCTGCACGAGGTGGTTAGCACAATTGAAGGCACACTGCAAAGGAAGGAGTTTACGTTAGCGACATTTCTCGACATAGAGGGTGCTTTTAACAATGTCAGGATCGAGTCAATAACGGCAGCACTTGTCAACATAGGCTCACACCCGACAATCACTTGATGGCTTAGCAACATGCTTCGTCAAAGAATGATAAACGCCCAACTCTGCGCCTCGACTATCAGGAGAAGGCACCCAGCAAGGGGGTGTGATATCCCCCTTGTTATGGAACATTGTCCTAAATGAGTGGCTCTGTGATGCACAGTGGATCCAATCTAATATCTAGCAGCTTAAAAGTATATTAGTTTAGTTTTGATGTTATTTAATTGGTAACACTCTGCAAAGCTCAAAAAAGTTTTACAATGAGCTTTTCAGTGCTTCTCTGATCGGCTGCGAGCTTTAAAACTTAACGTTTTTGCGGCACGTGTCTACACAAAGATTTGCGGTTGTTTGTGTTTCTTTTTATACCCGCTACCCATAGGGTAGAAGGGTATTATAACTTAGTGCCAACAGAAAATGAATGTAACAGGCAGAAGGAGGCATCTCCGACCCCATAAAGTATATTCTTGATCAGCGTCAACAGCCGAGACGATATTGCCATGTCCGTCTGTCTGTCCGTATGAACACCTGGATAAGACATAGAGACACCAAATTTGGCAAAAAGGTTCCTTTATACCCTACGCAGATCAAGTTTATTTCAAAAGTTGGATACCACATTAATCTAGAAAAAGTCAAGTTTTTTTTATGTAAATTGCATATAACTCCAATGGTGTGTTATTTGGTAACCCATCTGCGCTTGACACTCTTAATATACCCTGTAATTTTGGTACAAATCGGATAAGTAGAACAAAAGTTATTCGTTAAATTATTTATCAAAATTGTTGCGCCCAATGCATATGGACGTTTTAAGTGTGTGAATGACCTAGAGATATCAAATTTGGTGACAGTATTCGTGTAGGCCTTACGCAGATCAAGTTTGTTTTAGATTTTTGCCACGCCCCCAAAAACTGGAAAAGCCGTAATAATAGACCTAGACAATTGAATGCATAGAGCATTGGAATGCATAATAACAATGATAGTCTGAATGACTCCTGTGAATTTGGTGTAGATCGAATAAAAAAGAGGAAGTTATTAAAGAATCAATTTTATATGCAAAATTCACTTGCAGCTGCTCGCGCTTTGTTTGTTTAGTTGACAGTGTGACCATGTCGGTGTTGTGGATTTTTACCCGCTATTTTCAAATATATACAAACAAAACACAACTTTCAGTATATTTGTTGTTAAAATATCATTTAAATTTTTGTTCTCTCGAAATTGGTTGAGGGTATCATACGGTCGAGCACTCTCGACTGTAGCTTTCTTACTTGTTAAATTATCAAAACAAGTGATAAATTTTGGTATATTAATATAAAAAAATTTTGTTTTCCATATAATAAGGTATGTACTAAATAGAAATTGTATGTTCGTGGCCCGTCTTATCCGGTTTTGTTTAAAAATGTGTTATTTGTAACTTGTCTTAGTAAGAATTGTTTTTGAGCGTTTTACTGTCTTCATTGGACTGTAATTAACGTTATTCAATCGTATTCAAGCTATTTTTAGTATTTATGTAAAGTGTGAGTCCTTGTGGTATGAAAATGTCCAAAATGATAAGCAACTACGTCCAACTCTATTGCACTATTTAGGTGAAATGTCAGTCCCAAAGCGCGTTCTGTTTTGCACGTGGTTTGGCGAAAGTGTCGCATCACGTAAATTGTTGGTGCTAAATGAATATGTAATTGGCACAATTTTGAAGAGCATTAACTTATCTGACAGCGAAATTAAAGAAATTAATACAAAATTGACTAATTTTGAAAGCAGGCTTGCTGCGAAATGGATGGATTGCCATTACAACACTAAGTTTTTTGAGAACAAAAATCAGAAATGGCTTGATATGCCGCTAATTTTATATCATTTCACGTCAACATCTGATATTGGTAGGCCTGAAAAGGATTTTGGTGATTTGTGCCCTAAAGCGCAGATCAAACAAGTGCCTAGTCTTATGAAACAAGCAACATGTGAACAATTCATGGTGGCTACAAGCTCCAGTTTGTATAAATCTGGAATGCGATCGGCTTCAAAAATTGTTGCCACATTAAATACAGATGAGACTGCTGATCAACAAATAAAGAAGTCATTGGAAACACCAGTGATATTACCTGTTCCCTTCTCACCTGAAGAAGCGCTTGCACTGTATGTAGATGTTGGGCACACAAAACATACATACCAGCTAACGCGATTAAGTGCCAAGGAGAGGAATGCAGATATATACCCCAACTACCATAGGCTGTAAAAAGCAAAGATTATGTGCTACCCAGACGGACTAAAAGTAACCGATTATTCTGCTGAAGTAACTCTACAGAATTTAGTAGACCATACGGTAAGCCGCATCATAAATGCGCACTCGCAGGTTGTAGAAAATCATGTTTCAGTGGAAAATAATAACAAAAGTTTGACTGCAGTGTACAAATGGGGCTGCGATGGAAGCAGTGGCCACGTGCCCTACCGCCAAAAGTTTCAAGATGGTGAAACAAGTATGGTCGATCAGCATTTATTTACTGTTTGCCTTATAACATTACAAGTTCAGCTTGGTTCGACAATATTGTGGAAGAACACGCGACCTTCATCAACCCGCTATTGTAGTCCCATAAAACTTATTTGTCAGAAATATATATAATAACTTTGGAGACTGACAATGTTAAAATCCAAATAACGTCCATCAAGCCAACACTGACAAGCTCTTATACTATACTTCATGAATTTCATCCGACGATGGTGGATGGTAAAACATTTGGTGTTCTAGCCGAAGCATCCACACAGACATGTGGAATTTGTAGAGCAGTACCTAAAGACATCAACAATTTGGATGTGGTCAAGCGTTACCCGGTTGACTCAGATCTATTAAAATATGGCTTATCTAGTCTTCATGCTTGGATTAGATTTTTTAAATGTGCCTTACATTTGTCCTACAGACTTTTCATTAAAAAATGACAATCTATTTTAAAGTCTATATCCTCTAAACTACTAGATAGCGAATCTTTGTTTGTGCTTGGTGATTTTAGTTTACCAAATATATCTTGGTCTGCTGAAATAATACTCTAGTTCCTTCTTTTCCGCATGAATTTCTAAATGGCCTTCTTGATCTTTCTCTATCTCAAATTAACCATACTTTTAACTGCAATAACCGTCTTCTTGACTTAGTATTTGTATCAGATCCTGCTTAGGCCTCCGTACGTAGAATTGACCCTCTTGTAGTTCCTGAAGATTCTTATCATCCAACTTTAGAGTTGTCAATTGAACTACCGGTTTCTGAGCACATTGACATACCTAAGCCAGTAAATAGACCAGTGTTTTAAAAAGGCAAATTTTTATAAATTAAATGACCTCATCCTAAATTATGATTGGTCTCTTTTTCATAATTCCATTAATTTAGAAGGTGCTTTGACTATTTTTTATAATACGCTACAAAATTTGTTTGTCCAGTGTGTTCCTCGTAGATATCCATTGAAGTCTAATAGGCCACTTTGGTTCCCTCGGGAATTAAGTGGATTAAAAAACCTAAAGTCACGATATTTCAAAAAATATCAACGCACTATTGCTAAATCGAATTTCGTTTCACTTAACACCCAACTTTACAATATTTATCTGCGTCGGTGTCGGTTACAGTTTGCTCAGAATCCTAGACAGTTCTATAATTTTGTTAACTCTAAACGAAAATGTTCTTCACTATCTTCCTCAATTTCATTTCAAAATAAGACTGCATGCAGTGATCAGGCCGCTGCCGATCTGTTTGCAGACTTCTTTCAATCTACTTACTCAATTGACAGCTACTCACCCCATATATCTTATCCCTATAACTTGCAAAAGTCTAACTTTATTCCTGAGCCGGTGATCACTGAGTGCTCCGTTTTAAGCGAACTCAATCAAATAAAACCTGTATTTTCACCCGGTCCAGATGGTATTCGAGGCTGTGTCCTTAGGTATTGTGCGGAATCATTGCATTTACTTTTACATAAATTATTTATTATGTCTGTTGAGTCTGCCTTTTTCCCGGCTATATGGAAGGATTCATTCATAATCCCCTTGCATAAAAATGGTTCGAAACATAACGTTAATAATTATACAGGTATTTCCAAATTGTCCGCTATACCGAAACTTTTTGAGAAAATTATTACATCTCAACTTAGTCATTTTTGTAGATCTATTGTCTATCCCTTCCAGCATGGTTTTGTTAAACAGAGATCTACGACTACCAATATATTAGAGTTTTCTTCTCTAGTGATCAAAGGTTTTCGGAATAAGTTGCAGACTGATGTTATTTATACTGACTTTAGTAAAGCTTTGGACTCTGTTAACCATTTCCATTTAGTTAAAAAATTAAACTTGTTTGGATTTCCATACAATTTTCAGTTATGGGTATCTGACTATCTTTATAATAGAACTCAAACAGTAGTATTTAAATCCACAACTTCTAAACCTGTCTTTGTAACCTCAGGTGTTCCTCAGGGTAGTCATCTCGGTCCTCTTCTTTTTAACCTTTTCATTAACGGTCTTCCCAATGTTATTTTAAATTCTAATATCTAAATGTATGCTGATAATGTCAAGATTTGCCTAACTTATAATAATAGAGCTTCAAACTCTATTGCAAGCTGATCTTGATCGTTTTTATTCCTAGTGTAAAAGTAATTATCTACTACCCAATTGTTCGAAATGTAAGGTTATGTTGTTTTACAGAAACTCTGCTAACATCTGTAATTATACTCTTAATATGGTACCTCTGATTAGAGTAGACGATGTGAATGATTTAGGAGTTCCTCTAGATCATAGGCTAAAGTTTGACAAACACATTTCAATTACTCAAGCGATGAGCTAAGGAATTTGATGACCCTTATACGACAAAGCTTCTTTTTGTTTCGCTTGTCCGTCCCATTCTGGAATACGGTTCTTGTATTTGGTCACCACAATACTCAAATCATAAAAATCTTATCTAGTTTGTGCAAAAGAAATGTCTGCTTTTTGCGTTGAGAGGCTTTAACTGGGTTTCAGGTATTGACTTACCCTCTTATTATAGTAGACTTCTTTTACTTAATCTTCCCTCATTAACTAATCGTCGTAGCATGCTTGGGGTTATGTTTATAGTCAAACTACTAAAGGGTGAAATTGATTCTCCCTACCTGCTTAGGCATATAACCCTTTCTGTCCCAGTTTGACATACACGTAACTTCACACCTTTATCCCTTAACCTATGTACAACTAACTATTCTAAGCATGAACCTTTTCGAGTTCTCTGTGCTGAATACAACAGATTCTACTGAGTTTTCAACGCCGATGCATCTCTTATAAATATTAAAAATTGTATTCTATCATTCTTAGCTAACAATAATTAGCAACTTACATGGTGTTGGAAATTAAAACAAAAATTTAATACTAGCTAACTAACCTACCATCTGACCTGATTGGGTTTTTCCTGGGCTTTCCCCAATCCATGCAGCGAATGCTGGGTTAGATTAATATTGCTTAAACACCCCCAGATATTTCAAATTTTAATTTTAATTGAATTATTTTTTTTCTATTTTAAACTATAAAAATATTTTTAATCATAATGTTACTTTTTTAGTCATAATTATATTAATTTCTTCAATGTCGACTGTTCATAGTCGCCTTTAAATAAATAAAAATAAAATAAAAATAAAAAAACAAAACACTAAAAAATTGAAAAAAAAAAAATTTGAACATTTATATTGTTGAATATGGTTTTTGTAACATTTGTATGGGAGCTATAGGAAATACTTAACGTAAGACATTGAAATTTGGAAAGTATACGTAAAATGAATTTACAACTGTAAGTACAAAGTTTCATTAAAATATCTATTAATTTACTAAAGTTAGTAATTTAATTCGGCTAGCAAAGCTATTAGACCCACTGTGCGATGGGCGGAACACAACGGACTGGGAGCCAACCCACAAAAGGCCGAACTAGTTCTGTTCACTCGAAGATACCAAGCTTCAAGCATCCGACACTGGGAGGAACAGAGCTCAAGCTATCAAAGGAAGCAAAATACCTTGGTGTAATCCCGGACTCCAAACTCTCCTGGAGGAGAAACTCAGACACACACACACACGCGCGCGCGCGCGCGTGTCTGTATGTATTCAACACACTCACGAACACACTACAGTCAACTTATTCAACACGGAGGCAGAGCGACACCGAATTCGACCAAACACCGTAAGTTCTAGAATTTAGGACACAGAGCTACGATATCACCACCGCGACAAGGATAATGTTAAATTGGAAACTGTCTTCTCACAATGTGGTGAAGAGTGCATTACCACGCCTAAAATTTCCCAAGTCTACAATGTCCAACCTAATTACGGTGAGAAATTTGAGATCATTGAGAACGACGACAAATTT